>PVKB01006418.1:0-62758 GCA_004027205.1 Ctenodactylus gundi | reverse complement strand
GGGGGGGGAGATTTTCATGCACTTAAAAGTAGTAGTCTTCCATTTAATTTAAACAGATTTCGATAATATTTAATTTGTGTTTATGTTGTGCAAGTTTTGGTGTGAGTACAGACTTGTCACAGGGTCACCTCTGGACCTCTGCACAGAAGCAGAGCCTGTAGTGGCGTGTAATTCAAAGCCACTGCCTGTTTTCTGTTGGTGCACTTTGGTCTCTGTTTTGGTCCCCTCTGGCATGAGTGCAGCACAGTTCTGGTGGGTCTGTGTTTATAGACTCTGGCAAGCCAGGTAGAGGTCGTGGCTCTGATGGTGTTGTGTATTTTCAGTATCACTGGATCCCTCAGTCCTCACCTGTTAGAAGTGTGTAAGATTAGGGGGAACTCCGACATTTATTTGGTTGAGAAAAAAGTCGGACATTATTGTCATACTCTGTGTCCTAATATTTAACTTATTCTGATGTATATCCCACACTGCTACGTGTTTGCTGTTGTAGAAAGCCAGTGCCGACAGCCTGGGGAGTGAGCCTGTCTCCTGAAATTGAGCATTGGTGGTATCCTAACAGCCTGCCTAGGTTCACAAGGAATTCAGGAGTCAAGTTAACTGTCTTTTAAAACCCTTTTTTTGAATTAATTAATAAAACATATCCTTAAAGAAAATGGAAGGTTCTAAGAGATATTACTTCTCTGACCTAGAAGTAGAAAAAGCCAACAACCTGTTACTGACCATTTCAACTCTTTAAAAAATTTTTAATGTAACTTTTTCTGCTTAAAACAAGATATATACTTCAATTGTTTTGTTACCCAGACATTAAATATATGACACACTTTTTTTTCTTTTTTTCTGGTGGGGGAGGGGTGCCAAGAGCTAAGGTTGAGTTTGTTAGTGAAAGAGAACTCCAGGAGAAGGGGTCCAAAGGAAGTCCCAAGGAGTTTCTTGACACATCTTTTCAAAGAGAAAGAAAAGAAAGAAAGAAAGCTACCAACAAGCTAACACAAGAAATGCAAATATATCAAAATGGCAAAATGATATGTTTGGAACGTTGATTTAGGCAAGTGTTTGATGTAAAGGTTAAAAAAAAAGTAACACTCCCTGAATGACTGGTTATAAAGTGTCCGTCATTTTTTCCAG
The DNA here is from genome assembly GCA_004027205.1 of Ctenodactylus gundi. NCBI lineage: Eukaryota > Metazoa > Chordata > Mammalia > Rodentia > Ctenodactylidae > Ctenodactylus > Ctenodactylus gundi. The sequence goes on along the minus strand of PVKB01006418.1, from coordinate 61,633 downwards.
AAGTTGTTCCATAGTTTAAAGTGACTTACCTGGCTGGTAGCTTTGAACAGAGTCACTTTAGTGGTGAGAATGTGCTTGCTTTAATCAAAGATCAAACATCTGTGTACCCCACCCCAGGCTTGTATCAAAGACTCTGGAAGCTCCTTCCTGTAAAACGTGAGACCCAGCGGCCAGCACTGGCTAGAGGAGGGAGGCAGGGAGGACCAAGGGAGGGAGGAAGGGGAGCTGGCGAGGGCAGAGGACTGGGCGCCAGGAGGGACAGGCCGGCCTAGCCAGTGCCACGGCTTCTGCTGTAACCCCTGGGGCCAGGGACAGCGGGGGACCTTCCCACCTCCTGGCGCCCCAACCACCCAGCCCGGCCACCCATGGCTGAGCATCCTTGGGCTGATGACCCTGGCCTTGGAGAACAGCCATCGTCCTATCTGCTTCGATTTCCGTGAGCACCGGGCACCCCCAGGAAGACACCACCGCTCAGAGCCCCCCCTCCCCCCGCACAGGACACTCCAAAGTCGTCCCTCAGACAGAGGCCGCCGAGTCGCAGTTGGGAGACTTGGCCCCGGTTCACGTGGAGCCACTGGGGACTACAAGACCAAGCGCACCGTCAGCTGCCCGCCCTGAGACAGGACCCAGGATGAGATCAGCAGGCCCCTTCTGCACGCTGGCGACGTGAAGTTCTGCAAGTGGGTTAGGGACATGATCACAGAGAGGAGCCTCGGCTGTGGATTTGCGAACTGTGCTGACCCCAGTGACGTAGCAAGGCAGTCCACACGGTCCACGGCCCCAGACTGCAGGTGAGGACCACCAAGGTGTCCTACCCAGATCCACGTCTGTGTCCACAGGCTTTCCAGAAAGAAAAGGAACAGCTCTTCCCCCACCTTGCCTCCTGGCGGTCAGCTCGCCAGTGCCTCCCAGCAGGGGGCTCCTCCACTTCCACAAGAGGGCTGAAGTCAGGAGGCCGTGCAAGGACTGAATGTGGTTATACCCTGAATATATTCTTGAATATGAAAATATTTGGTATATGATCATTTCTTTCATTCTGCCATCCTTGGATAATGTCTGGTCACACCAGTCTTCCTTCAGCTAAAATCCTCTCAGGTTGGCTCAGCTAGTGTCACCTAGCAGTAGTCCAAACAGTGACATTCATTCTGCTCTTTAACTGCCAATACTAATCGGCACACGCAACTTCCAGCTCTACTTTTCCACATTGAAATGATTCCTGTTCTGATAGTTATGTCTAGTTGTATCGTCATTAAATGGAACGTTTCTTACTTTTGTGTGTGTGTGTGTGTGTGTGTGTGTGTGTGTGTGTGTGTGTGTGTGTGTGTGTATGTGTGCTGGGGTTTGTACAGGGCTTCCAAAATGAGCTACGTTTCTAGGCCTTTTTATTTTTATCTTTTGGAAACAGAGTCTTGCTAAGATGCTAAGTTGCCCAGACTGGGCTTGAACTTGAAATTCTCCTGTCTCAGTCCCCCAGAGTGCTGGGATCACAGGTGTGGGTAACAAGTGCCATGAGTAAATTTTTTAACAAGCTGTTAAAGATTTAAAGCTGATTTTTCTGACTTGACCGTCCAAAAATACTGATGATATGTCACTAGCTAAAAAACAATAGCTGTAACTATCAGATTTAAAGTTGGCACATTGACCAAATTTAGCCAAACATATTCTGGAAATTTTGGAGCAAAAGCCAAGCCGGGTTCAGGAACACGTGTGTGCACTCACAGCTTGTTGGGAGCTGAGGCAAGAGAATTATTTGAACTCGGGAGATTGCTCCCAGTCTAGGCAACACAAAAAGAGCCTGTCATAACACAGTGTGTGAATGTCAGAAAAGAATTTAAGGATGCAAATATATGTAAAAGTGTTGGACACAGTAAGAAACATGAGACTGTTGCATAAATGTCCGATAGCAGGAAGATGCTCCAGGCCCTCACCCAGCCTTTCTGTGCCCAAAGATGGGCAATAGTCAGAAGACTTGTGGCTCTAACACCATACAAGTGATATAAAAACTTATTCAGTGACCTAGTTTTCCTGAGAGAGCAGGGTTGTCTCCTAGAATTATCTGACACTCTCCAAAATCCATTATTGATTATATCTTTGGCTACTGAATGGATGTGGTAATATCTGAAAACAGAATGGCACATGAAGTCAAAACAAATTAGTAGACAAGAAAAATCAATAAAACATTGATATCTCATTCCCAAATTGGCTGGCAGCTCCAGGATCATGGGAGACCCCTAGTATGAGGACATAATATACAAATGATTTGAAGATGTAAGTAAATATCTACAAAGATCTGGCCAAGCTGGTGAGGCATCAATAATTGGTCAACTGTAGGGATACAAATATGCACAAACTTCATCAGACCATGGACTTTATTAAAGAGATATTCAGTTGCTCGGCACTGAGCCCAAACCAATGACTTGAATTGTGTTTCCAATGGGCATCACATAATGCTATGCAGTGCTGACTCAGACCCGAGTAAGTACATGCATCATACAATACAATGGAAAGTTGAGTTTCACTAAGCTTCTAGCCCTGGGAAAAAGAAACTAAAACTTGAAAGAAGCATTTCTTTTTACCTACAAGAGTGGAGAAGGGAATAATGCACAGACACACACACACACACACACACACACACACACAAGGATGGGTGGTTCTGTGCATTTGTAGGTGGAAATGATTGAAGAGAAATCCAGAGTGTCACTCTACCAATCCCCAGACTTTCTAGGTATTATCCATTTTGATAATCAAGCAGAATTTGAATAAATTTGAAAGGCACTTACTGAATCCTGAGAAAGTTTTTGCTAGGCTGTATATCGACGACACCAGTGAGGTGTAAAAAGCTATACAGGGAGAAGAACCCGCCGACTACCACATCTCCACCCTGGCGCACACTGGTGCTCCTTCTGAGTAGGCAGTCGTGATCAACAACACCACACCCTAGGTGACGAACCTGGAGGAGAAGGATGAGGCAAAGGGTGAGCATCTTAGGAAGGCCTGCAAAGGCGTATGCCTGAGGGAGGCAGAACTCTCAGTGTTGGCCAGGTACACACATATATCGCATGTTTGTTAGTGTGTGCACATGCATGTGTATGTATGTGCTATTGTTTGAACTGGGGTGGATGCTTTAATAATCCTGGCCTCTTTCAGTCAAGCCTCCTCCATGGCCCTGGAGATTTCTCTTTTACTGTTTTCCCTTGGAGTTCTGAGTCTGAGGTCAGGTGCTCAGGTGCTCAGGTGCAAACCAGAAATTGAAAAATGTTTGTGAATCATCCTTTCCACCCCCAGGCACCATCATTTCCCCAGCATCCCTTGAGAGCAAGTTTCCAGGCCCTACTCACCTTAAACCAACTTTGCTCCAGGCCCCTGACAATAGGCTGTTTGCCCAAATGGCATCTGAGGTGATGCAGGTGGCTTGCAACAGAGGATTCTGTGTTAGGTACTTGCTATAATGATCTTAAAAGCTTATTTTCAGCAAGAACATTTAGGAAATATGCTCTCCGGAGGCCAAGATTGAGAAATCTTGCCTCACACTTTACTCTGCTTTCAGTTTATGGCTTCTTACTCATTCTTCTGTTGTTACTGGGTACTACTGCTGTTTATCAGTGGCTGTATTAAATTTATATAGGTATGTTATACAATGTGTAGCACTCTGAATTTTTTCACTGTAGCTCACATTTGAAGATCCTTCCTATTAATATTTTGATTCCCTGGATTATTTTGAGAATGTGTCTATCAACACATATATGCCACAGTCAGGATATCTCTTCCTAGTTTGAGGCTTATCTGGATTTGGATCTGGAATGTTCTGTATTTGGAAGTGGTTGGATCGTGGAGGTTAATTATATTAGTGAATTAATCCTTTGATTTCTTGTGTTGTTAAGAGATATGGCCTAGTCAGAAGACACAGAGCCTTGGGGCATGACCAGGAAGGATCAGATCGGTGGGAGTATAATCTGGAAGGGTACACGTCACCTGCCTCAATAGTTTCTCTCTCTCTCTCTCTCTCTCTCTCTCTCTCTCTCTCTCTCTCTCTCTCTCCTGCCTTCCATGGGATGAACAGCTTAGCTCTGTCTGGTCCCTCTGCAATGCCCTTCTGCCATTGCCAGCTGCCCATGAATGGACTAAGACCTCCTGAAACTATGAGCTAAAATAAACCTCTCCTTCTTTAAATTTTGGGCATTGAGTCCCAGTGACAAGAAAGTACCAAAGACAACAAGGCTATCAACAGTCCCTCTGCACTGAAGCCACTGAAGCCCCCTCCATGGTGCCCTTTGCTCTTATGGAGATGTTCTCTGATACTACAGCTCATAAGGAAGAGTTCATGGACCCAGAGTAAGGTCTGTCTTACTATTTATTTGTCCTAGAATTTCTGGTAAGACATTTTTTAAATTTTAACTCAGGGCTGTGACTTTGTACCTTTTTTATTTTTTATTTATTTTTTTTTTTTGAGACCATGTGTCACTAAATTGCCGCGCTGCCCAGGCTGAGCCCAAATTTACAATCGTACAGCCTCGGCCTCCTAGAGTGTCGGATGCCCTGTCAAACCCAGCTTGGTGCAGATCTTAGAACCTCGCTTCTTTAGCATCTTGGAGCTGCACCGGTAGTCTACTCTCTGCAGTCTTTCCGAGACCACCAACAGCTGAGAGGTTGAACGACAGAGAAGCACACTCCAGAGACCCATTTCAGAGAACAGTCTTCTTTAATCGGGAAGTGACTGGACTTAAATACAATCACCAGTGCAGAAAGGTATGGAAAACCCAGTCAGAGAGATTTAGACCAAGCTTTTACCAAGTAAGGAGGGGAGAAAGCAGAACAAGCAGGAAGTGCTACGAGGCCCGGCGGCTTGGTCAGCGTCATGGGTCCGTCAGGTATGCTTCAAATGGGAAACGTGATCTAGTGTGCCAGATCTGAGTGTCCCAGACGTGCGCCAAATATGCCGTGGCCAGCCCGCATTCCCCACACATGCATGACGTTTTATTACCATAAGTTTGTTAAATCTTCTAGAAATAAAGCCCAAATTTTAATTGCCATAAATAAATGCATAAAATATTATTGGAAAAGCTAAGTACAATACTTCTAAACTTACCCAAATTCAAAGAGAATAAAATATTCTAAATTTACTTTATGAGGCCTAAGTATCCTGCTACCAAAGTCAGACAAGGTGCTACAAGAAAAGAAAATTATATAGCCACATATTTGATAAATATGCATATGGTAAACTCTAATTTATTTTCAGATCAAATCAAACCTTGCCTTTTACTAAAGATTTCTGAGGAGCTGGGTCTAGCGACACAGGTCTGTAATCCCAGCACGCTAGGAGGCTGAGGTAGAAGGATCAGAGGTGTGAGCCAAGCTTGGCAATTCTGTGACTTTGTGAGACCCTGTTTCAAAATAAAATATTTTAAAAGGCTAAGGATGTAAGTCAGTATAAATGCCCTGAATTCCATCCCCTCTACCACAATGGACAGCTAGATAACAGACAAAATAATAATTATATTCAGCAGTATATTAGCGGATCATCCACATGAACCCAGCCGTCCCTGAGACATGGCATAGTTCGAATACACTTAAGTCAACATATGCAATAGGGCAGGTTAATCAAATAAAGAAACAAAAATGTATAATAGAGGCAAAACAAAGCTCAGCATGATGACACCTGTATTTCTAGCTCTTGGGAGCCTGAGGTTGGAGGACTGCAGTGAGTTCCTAGGCCTACCAGTGTTCATAGTGAGTTCAGGACCAGGCTGGACTGAACTAAAGTGAAACCCTGTCTCAAAGAAAAAAAAAAAATGAAGCAGAAAAAGAACTTGAAAAAATTAAGCATATCTTTTTGATAAATGGTATAAATAAATTTGGTATGCAGCACATGTAACTCAACTCAATTAAGGCCTTACAATCCAACTTCACAGTTGGCGTTATACTCAGAGGTGGAAATCGAGAGCTTTCCTCTAAGGTCAAAAAAAAAAAAAAAAAAAGACGAGAACACGATCTTCACTACTATTTACTCCAGGACTAGAAATCCTAGTTAAGCAATAAAGCAAGAAAAAGATACAAACGTCACCCAAACTGAAGAGCAAAAAAGGCAAATTGATCACGTCTTTTCAGAAGACATAGTCAAAAATTGTTAGAACCAATACACAAATTAAGTCTGGTTGCCAGGCCCAAACCAACATACAAAAGTCAGTAGCACTTCTTCACATATAAAATGTTACAAATTAAAAAACCTTATTTATAAGGCACAAAAAAATAAATAAAAACTGAGACATATATTCAACCAGATAAGCAGGAGATTTGAACACTGGAAATTATAAAGTATTGATAAAAGAAACTTTAGAAAGACGTCGATAAATTAAAAAAACCACTCCATCTTTATGGATTAGAAAAATGTATGTTATTAAAATGTCCATAATACCCAAACTGATGTACAGTTCAGTGCAATTCCTTTCGAAACTCCAATAGCACTTTTCACAGAAATAGAAAAAATTCATAGGATACACATAAGACTGGACAGCTCACACAATCATAATCAAAAAGAACAAAGCTGGAGATACTGCATCAACTGGTCTCAAATCTACTAAAAAGTTTTATTCCTGAGAACAGCATATTATTGCACAAAGACATATGCAACAATCGAATGAGATAGGCGCTCGAAAAGGAGCCTACCAATACACCCTCAGCTGACTCCTAACAAAGGTGACAAGAATACACAAAGGTGAAAGAACAATTTCTTTAAATAGTGAATATCCACAGAATAATAACACTGTAGCCGGGCACAGAGAGGAAGGCCTGTAATCCAACCACTCTAGGAGGTTGAGGCAAGAAGATGGCAAGTTTGAGCCCAACCTGGGCAACTTTGCAACTCAACTTCAAAATAAAAATAGGCTGAGGATATAGCTCATCGTGAAGGCCCTGGGTTCAATCCCCAGTATTTAAAAAATGATACTGCAACCTTTTCTCAGTTTTACAGAATCCTCTCTCTAGCCAGCAGGTGTATCCTAGGCTAAAGACTGTACAACCAGAAGTTTACTCACTTCAGGAGAAATGGTGAGTCCTCCAAACTTCTTCCCCAAAAGTCACATCATTTCAACCAGTGGTGCCACAGAGCAGTACCCCCTATCATTCTCTGAACCGGTAGGAGCAGTAGCAGTGCCAATGGCCACACACTGAGAAAAGAGTCCAGGCACAGGACTCAGCTACTGGCACCTGGGGTGCTGGCAGGAGGAAGCTCTCTACTGTTTCTTTTGGAGTAACATTCTACATATGTGCTAAGATGCCCACAGGAAATCCAGACGTGAGTATAGACCCAAGAAAATGAATGTCTTGGGAGATATAGCACCAGACATTGAATATTTAAGCCAAAATTAATAATGCCCTAATGATTCAGGCAGGATAGCATTTTTAATAAAAGGTTATATTTTCCAAGGAAGACAAAGAAAATATCAGATGCATAGATATCTGACTGACTGAGACAAAAAAGGTCAGCTCCCTTGAAGATAAAGGAATTTAGCTCAGTGGTTAGAGCACTTGCCTTGCAAGCACAAGGCCCTAGGTTTGATTCCCCAGCACCAAATAAACTGGACTTGGTGGCACAAATCTCTAATTGGGAGGCTGAGACAGGAGATTGCCATGAGTTCTAGGCCAGCCTGGACTACTAAGTGAGATGCTGCCCTCCTCCCCCAAAAATTCTCCACTCCCAAGTGTCTAACATCTCTCCCCCAGTTCGTAGCTAGCTGTGACCTGAACTAGATGTGCTAGTTAGACCCCAGGTGCTGCTGTCTCAAGGTCCTTCTGTGGTACTTTCTCAGGAGTAGAACAGGTGGGCCAACATCACTGTTAGAATTTAGGGCTAGAGGAATTGCTGAGTGGTTAAAGCGCTTGCTTAGCTAGCACTAAGTCAAGCGCTAAGTACCCAAGTTTGATTCCCCAGCACCACATAAACTGGGCGTGGTGGTGCACTCCTGTAATTCCAGCACTCAGAAGTCTGAGGCAGGAGGATTGCTGTGAGTCCAAGTCCAGCCTGGGCTCCACAGTGAGTTCGGGACCAGCCTGGGCTACAGAGTGAGACCCTGTCTCAAAATAAATAAATAAATAAATAAATAAATAAATACAGAAAAGACAAGAATTTGGGGCTAGTTGCCTGGCCATCTGAAGTCAGCACTGATTGGTGTAAGAGACTGATATGGAAACAGTATCTCCCTGATCTGTTCTGACATGTTGTTTGTATAACCACTTGCATTTCTGAAGCAGGAAGCTGGGCCATTCTAAGCACCTGTCAGCTTCTACCCCTCCTCAGAATAGTGACTTGGCTCCATAATTCTCCCCCAAGGTCTTCAGTCACCAAACAGCACGTGCAGTCCCTGTCAGAGGCTAGAGGCCAGCAGCACAGGTTTTCCTCTCCGAGTCTTTTGTTCTTCCAGCTGCTCCCATCTCTGTATTACTCCACATTCTCTTTTTCCATTTTCCATTCTTCAATGTTAAACCAGTATCAAGAAAATGTATGTCAAACTCTGTGGTTTCTACTGTCCTAACCAGATCCTGTCTGATACAGTAATAGAAATGCAAGACATAGCTATTCAAGAAGAAAAATAAACACAGTAAAATAAGCTATCATTTTTTAACAAAATTTAAGAGAGTACACTAGAAAGTGAAGAAAAAAGTGTTTATAAAATGTGCAGAATATGAGAGGCCTATAGTCATATTTTAGATCCTTAGATATTAGATATACAACTAGAAGAGCTGGGCCTGATGACACAGGGCTACTGTCTCAGCACTCTGGGAGACTGAGGCAGGAATATCACAGGTTCAAGCTCAGTCTGTGCAACTTAGTGATTTAGCAAGACCTTGCCTCAAAATAAAAAAATAAATTTTTTTTTAAACAGCTGGATGTAGCTCAGCGTAAAGGCCCTAGGTTCAATCTTCAGTACAAAAAAAAAAAGAAAGAAAGAAAAGGAAGAGCAAGAAAGGAAAAAAGATAGAAAAAAAGGACAAGGAAAGACATGAAAATACATTAAAGGAAAAGGAAAAACCAACAAAAAAGAAAATACAATACAAAAAACTCAAATTCCAACAGTTCAGAGACAACACAAGGAAGGAAAAAATTCACCATTACTACCACAGCAACAAGCTCCTACTCAACCTGAGGCTGTAAATCAAAATTTCAAAACACAGGAAGAAATGTCAAAAATGGTAGCTAGTAAAATCAATAATAAAAATACTACTCATCGTTTTATTTCAGATGAAGCTTCAGATGAAATTATGAGATAGAAGAAACCTAATTTTTAGTATACTCAAAGAAATAACTGAAGGAAAAATATCAATTTTAAACAAGAAATTATTAAATGAATGCAAGCAAAAATTATCAAGTTTCTTACCTAATATAAAAGGAGAAAACCTAGAAATCAAAAATTTTTATCTTTTATTTATATGCTTGTGGTGATACACAATCATTTACATATTGAATACATACATCTTGGGCAATTGCTATATATATATATACACACACACAGCTTGCTGTGACTATGTATTGCCCCTTCCCCTCCCCTCACCATACCCCCACACTGATGTCTCTAGATCTTCTTTTGTCTCCCCAAAGTTTACCTTCCCAATTCCCATCTTCCCCTTGTCTGTGGTACTGGGCATTGAGCCCCAGTCCTTCACACTGAGCTATAGCTCCAATCCATTTTTAGTTTTGAGACAGGATCTCATTAAATGGTTAAGTTGCCCAGGATGGGTTCAAACTTGCAATTCTCCCTCTTCAGCCTTCCAGAATGCTAAAATTACAGGCCCAGCTTATATTTTGGTTTCTCATCTGAACGAAGCCATGTAGTGCCTGACCTTTCATGTCTGACTTACTTCACGAAGCATTATGATCTTAAGGTGTACCCATCCTCCTACAAATAATTCAAGTATATCTCTCTTTGTGGCAGAGTAATTTTCCTTGGGCTGGATCCCCAGGACCACAAGCAATCAGATGACAACAATAACAAAACATTGGTTAGTGGGTTAGGTCCTAGTAAGCGTCCGGGACCCCTCCCAGGAGAGTCGGTGTCTCTTCCTACTCCTCTCTACTTCCCCAAGCCCCAGTGCCCTAGTCTCCAGCCCAGGCTCCTCCTACTCCTCTTCCAGGTCCTGCTGTGCCTTCACCACATCTTCTTCAGTGGCCCCCACCTCAGGACCACTCCCCATGCCACCTCCCAGATACTAGTGACCCCCAGTGATGGTGGCCCCTTGACAGTGCCTTGGCTTGGCCTGTAGCAGCCTAGGAGGCCAGCAAAGATCATCAGTAAGAGGATCAGATAGCTCCAGGATCCTAGGACCCCACCTCTGATTCCCAGGCCCTGCATTTGGCAAGACAGTGGATGAGCCAGAGTTGAGGTGGAGAGCAGAGGAGGCCACTTTCCTGGGCCTGCCGGGCTAAGCTGGTTGCACTGGGGCCACAGCCCCGGACAGCTAGACGAGGCTCCAGTGCCCACCCCTTAGCCCTGGGAAGGAGACCCCAAACCCAAGCCCCTCTGCCTTCAAACAGGCAGACCACGGAGGCCTGGCCTGGACCCTATGGGCAGGTAGAGCATCTGAAAGACAGAATGGTGAGTCTGGGTAGGGATCTGATGGGTAGAATCAATGTCATCTTCCATGGCCACCTGGGAAGAAGCGAGGAGGTGGCGGGGAGAGCGCAAGGGATGGGAGTCAGTGGAAGAGCAAGGAAGGAAGACCCCACTTGAGGCCCCGGGGTACACGTTACAGCCCACCTCACAGAAACCCTCAGAACTCCAGAGTGCTGAGCAGGAGGACTGCAACTTAAACACATCCTAGGGGACACAATTGGTAAGACTTTATAGGTCAAAAATCCCTGACCAGGCTGGAAGTTACAGCTCAGTACAAATACCCTAGTCTCAATCCCCAGTACCACATACACACAAAAAAGAAGAAAAACAGCAACAAACAAAAAACCCGGCTGGCCCAGTGGTAGAGGCCTGTAAGTCTATACCACTTCAGCCACAATTGGGTGGCTGAAGCAGGAGGATCACAAGTTCCAGCCCAGCCTGGGCAATTTAGCAAGACCCACTCTCAAAATTAAAAATAAAAATGGACTGGGGATATAGCTCAGTGTCAAGGCCCCGTGTGCCATCCTCATTACCAACCACCACTCACAAAATGCTCTCGGGGCATCACCCTGCCTGCCTCCTCCCCATAGCTGCCCTTCCGGGTCATGGGTCAATCCTGGAGGTAGGCATCCAGCCACAGCTGCCCCGACCTCTTTAGAGACCTGATGATGTCCCCCATGGCCCTCAGTAACGGCTTCTCCTTGTACTCTATGCCGTGCTTGGCACACAGGGCCTTCACCAGCGGGGCCACCTTGTGCAGGTTGTGCCTGGGCATGGTGGGAAAGAGGTGGTGCTCGATCTGGAAGTTGAGATGCCCAGTGAACCAGTCGTTGAAGAAGGACTGCTCCACGTTGCAGGTGGCCGCCAGCTGGCTGCTGAACCAGTCGCGGTGGCGGTCCCAGTCGACATCCATGACGATGTGGTTCATCTGTGACACCCACACAAACCAGTGGCTCTCCAGGACCCGGACCAAGGTGAGGAGGAGGGTGGCTCCCAGGAGGCCGTAGAAAGGGGCATAGGTGCAGAAGAAACGGACGTAGAAGCTGATGACCCAGGCCAGGTCCCTCCAGTCCCGGCGGAGGACAATGATTCTGAAAATATCGTACTGGAAAAACACGGGGATGAGCAGCGGGGTGAAGAGGAATAGGTACCCGTGCTGAAGGTTGTAGGGCAGGTGCTTGACCTTCTGCCGGCCGAACACCAGGGGCTGCCGCTCGCCCAGGACGAAGAGGTCAGCCACCCTCAGGTCGGGGTCCTTGTACAAGACGTTGGTCTTGGCGTGATGCTGGAAGTGGCGATGATTCCACCAGGTGGCCGAGGCCCCCTTCAGGTGGCCCATGAGGAACCTGTGGGCCAGGTGGTTCCACGAGGACTTCCTGTAGACCGAAAGGTGGCCGTAGTCGTGCTGCAGCCACATCAGCTGGGTCTGAGAGGTGGCCAGGACCAGGGCGGTCGCCAGGGCGGGCAGCCAGCCACTGCCGCAGGAGGCGGCGATGAGGGCCGCCGCGGCCTCCAGCGCCAGGATGTGGGCCAGGAGCAGGAGGAAGAAGCGGTGGCGGGGCCGGAACAGCCCCTGGGCCTCGGCCGCCCTGCGCAGGGCCCGGAAGTCGCGCGTGACGGCGTTGCTCGGGTCGCCGGCGCCGTCGGGCTCCTCGGGGCGGAGCTGGCCCACCAGCAGCGCGCGCAGGGCGGCGCGGGGCCGGGCCTGGCGCGGGTGGAAGGCGGCGAAGGCGTCCGTGGCGTCCTGGCCGGCGAAGTGCGTCAGGACCCGCGAGCCGCCCGGGTGGTGCCGCGACCAGCCGGTGACGTCGTACACGCGGCGGCCCACGACGATCCAGCGGTCGGTGCGCTGCCCGTGCTCGCGGACCTCGGCCCAGGAGAAGGCGCGCAGCGGCCGCCCGCGTCCGGTGTCCCGCGTCTGCATGCCCGCCGCCCTCCTGCGCCCGCGCTCCGGCCCGCGACCCAGCGCTCCCGCGGCCGCTTTTGTCCCCTCCCGACTCCCTGCCCCAGCCCGCCCCTCTCCGCCTCCGCCTCGCTCCCCGGCCCGCTCTGCCTCCACCCGCCCCAGCCCTCCGGGTCCCCTTCTAGAGTCAACACAGGAGATTGAACCCGGTCCTGCTCTCTGGGCAACACCCCCAGCCCTTTTTTATTTGGGGGCAGGGTCTAAATGGTACTGGCTGGACTGGACTTAACATCCTCCTGCCGGAGCTTTAGAGCGCTGGGCGTATAGGGTCTTGTTAAATCTCTAAATTGCCTAGGTTGGGCTTGCGTTTGAGATCCCCCGCCTCAGCCTCCTGAGTTCTGAGATTAGGGAGTAATACGAGATCGTGACGAAGAACTGCGGAGAATCGGGAGAGAAGTGCAGCGGCACGGGCTGGACAGAACGTGCTTTGATCAAGAAACATCCATATTCTTAGTTTGAAAGTACACTGCTAATATTTTTATACTGATTAAACTTACTAGAGTATTCAGGATAAAAAGGAAACTGTAAGCCAGGCCCAGGGGCACAAGTGGGTAAAGCCAACATCTGGCAGTCTGAGGCAGAAGGGGCACAAGTTCTAGCTCAGTCTGGATAAACTGCGTCTCAAAATCACACACAAAAATGGACTGAGGATGTGGCCTAATGGGAAAGCCCTGAACCCTATCCCCCATACCACTAAAAAAAGAAAGAGAAAGAAAGAAAGAAAGAAAGAAAGAAAGAAAGAAAGAAAGCCCCTGTGGCTGGCTTTTGTTGACCTTGGAGACTTGTGGTTGTTTTCTTTTCATCAATGAAAAGGAATGTTGCGCATGAAGCTGCCCCAGGCTGCCCTCCAGGTGACACCTCAGTCCCACAGCCACCTCCCCTGGGGAGATGGCTTTACCTGTTTCATTAGCTTTGCCTGTGACCCACTGGCACAAGGTCCCAAGGAAGGGACAAAGCCGGCTGCTGCTCTGTGAGCCCCAGGACGGTCCCCACTGCAGGGGTTAGGGGTGCTGGGAGCTGTGACACTAGGTGCTGTGCAGTTTCACGAGTGATCACATAGACTTGAGCCTGCGGTGCCCAGCAAGTCCTCCAGGTCAAGCCGGTAGCTGACAAAGCAGCGGACGGAGGTAGTACCATCCTTCCCTGCCAGGTCCACCCCCGTGAGTGTGGCTGCACAGCGAGGCACGTTAGCAAGGGCCGGTGGCCACCCCATCTGCCCAGGCTCCAGCTCTGCCAGGAGAGACTCAACCACGCTGGCTGGCTGCTCAGGCCCAGGCAGGGGAGGACGCGGCGTGCAGCACGTCTAGGGCTCTGTGTCTTCCCCAAACCATGCGGCTGGCCTCTCTGTGTAAAGAGCCTACTTTATCATGTACTTATTTTGCAGAACTCGGCATTGACCCTGGGACCTTCAGTGTGCGCTGAGGCTTCTGCCTAGGGCGGTTCTGCATCCCTCTTCTTCCCTCCCATTTTCCCTCCTTCCCAGCTGCAGTGTGTAAAACACAAACACTGGTGCTGCTTGCCTTAAAAACGGGATTCCCATCTGTGTTCCCATCCTGCTCAGATGCCGGCTTCCCTTCTGTCCTCAGTCGTCCCTCACCCTCACCTTCCTTTCTAGAAGGTTTTAAGGGGCACCAGTAAGGTAGAAGGACTTTGGAATAGTGTGAGTTTCTGGCCACACTCTGCCCTCAGAAAACATTTTCCCTAAAGGGAGGATGGGCATATTTATGGGAAAAGAGAGAAAAACAGGACTTCAAGAGACCTAGGGGGTTCTGTATGCTAGGAGGTAGGGTGTGGTATTCCCACGGCTGGACACTGGGGATGCAGGGCTGCCCCGGGAACAGAGGGGCTAAGAAGAGGATGCAGGTATGAGGTGGGACAGGAGGGTAAGAGCTCAGGGAGAGACCCAGGAAGTTTGGTTTCCATCAGATCCATCTCTCTCCTTCTTTTCCCTCCTGTCTTCTGTTCTTCAAGTTTTCTTCATCTCCATGTGGTTTTCCCATGAAACTTGCCAAGCTCTATTGACTGTCCTCTGGAGAAGATGCCTCTGCTGTCCTAAACCTTGACCATGGCCCATGGAGGTGCTGCTTTGTGCATGATCTGTCAGGACCAAACTCACTCTGCCTGATAGCAATACACCTGAAGCTGGACGATGAATTACATTTCCAGCTGTGGGAAATTCCAGACCATCATCCTGAGCCAGGCCACACAGCCCCGGGCTTCTCTGAGGTCTATTTTATGAAGGCCAGCATTTGTCTACAATTCTGCCCTTGGTGTGCTTCTGTGGACGTACCTAACTCCTCCTCCTGAAGGACTTTGATCACTTTATGCAGTATGTCAGGAGGTGGATGGGAAGTTAGCACACAGGTCACCTTATAACCTCCACCAAGGCAATATCCCAAAGGGACACTCCAGTTGTGAAGGCTGGAGATGAGAAAAACAAGAAACAGATCATTTTTGTAAGATTTATTTAATCGCCTATGAGCTTGCTCTTTTAGAAGTTGGACCAAAGGCATCAAATTTTATTGGGTAAAAGAAACTGTCTTAGTTCAAAATAAATATGGTCCTATTGCAATAGTATAGGGTAAACACCCATGTCAAGTGTGGTGGCATGGTAGCACTGTAATTCTGGCACTCTGGGAGACTGAAGCAGGACGACCACAAGTTGGAGCCTAGTCTGGGCAACCTAGCAACTTGGGAGAGCCCTGTCCCAAAATGGGTTGGGGATACAGCTCAGTGTAAAGGACCTGAACTGAATCCAAGATGTTACACAAGGAAGGAAAGGATAAGGAGGAGGAGGAGGAGGAGGAGGAGGAGGAGGAGGAGGAGAAGCAGAAGCAGCTTTTAAAAGATCATCAGAAAGAGGCAACGTCAATTTTTTTCCCTAAGAAGTCCACAAGTATAAACAATTTGGAACAATGTTTACAAAATGATCTCTGTGTGTCATTATTTCTATTTTTAATAAAAATTAACCTGTATTTAAATTTGTCTTTTGTAAATATTTGCTTCTGGGTCATTCTTTTTTATTAGGCAACTTAAAATTGGAAAAAAAATACGATTAAAAAACACACTTTTCTGTTAAGTCTAGTAAATACAACTTTGGACGTACTTCTGTTCCCTCGGCAGCTCAGCCTGCATTCTCTCTCCTGGGCTCGAATCCTTCAGGTTCTCTGAGGGATGCTGAGAATTCCTAGCCAGTCCTCGGTTTTTCTGTTGAACTTGTCCAAGGAATCCCTAGGATTATCCCAACACTGGGCTTCTGACCATAGTATTTAGAAGAGAAGCAATTGCTGTGAGTAGTTCTCAGACAACATTATATTCCTAGACTACATTATTTAATGTTGCTTAAAGCCAGAGCCAAGTGCAAGTAGTATCTGAATAAGAGTAGAGAGCAAAATCTATCCTGTTTAGTCTGAGCCCAGGAAGCCAGTCTGAGCTGTGGTCTTGACACCAGGAAGCTGTGTACTCACACCCTGCAGCGAGGAACTGGCAGCGCGCCTTGATTGTTTGTATCCTATGTGGTTGCTTGTTTGTTTGCTAGTGGTTTGGTGGTAGTGGTGGTGGTGGTACTGGGACTTTAGCCCAGGGCCCTCCCGCTGACCTATATCCCTAGCCCAGTTTTTAGGACTTGGCTGAGAATAGATGTTTTAAACACCCATGTGTGTGACTGCATTGAGGTAGTTCCAGCACAGCAGTCCATACCAGGCCCAGTGGCACAAACCTGTCATCCTAGCACTCTGGGAGGCTGAGGCAGAAGAACTGTGAGTTTAAGCCCAGCCTGTGGGCTATCTCTTCACCCTGTTGATTGTCTCCTTTGCTGTGCAAAAGCTTTTTAGTTTGATGTAGTCCTGTTTGTTGACTCTTGGTGCTATTTCTTGTGCAGTTGGTATTCTGTTCATGAAGTCCTTGTCTCAATGTGTTACCTATTTTGTCTTCTAGCATATTCAGTGTTTCTAGTTTTTTCTCTACTTTATTGATGAGTATATATACGATGTATAATGCTTACATCGAACTTCAGTATTTTGTGCACATATATATCATGCCAAAATTATAAACCCTTCCCCCCTCCCATTTTGACCCTCCCACACTCTCCCCCTCCCCACTGGTTCCCATTATTCCCTTCATTTAATTTTATAAAATGACTGTGATCTGGGTTTCTCATATTAGAGAAACCATTCAATATTTAACTTTCTTTGTCTGACTCACCTGAGCATGATAGTTTCAAGTTGCATCCATTTACTTACAAAAGTCTCAAAACTATCTGTCTGTATAGATGAGTAATATTCCATTGCAAATACCAAAATTTATGTATCCATTGATCTGTTGATGGGTATATTGGTTTTCCACATTTTAGCTATTGTTAGTTGTGCTGCTATGAACATAGGTATACATGTATCTCTATTATATGATGCTCTTAAGTCTTGGAAAAATTCCCAGAAGAGGTATCTCTGGATCAAAGGGAATATTTATTTCCAATCTTTTGAGAAACTTCCATACTGCTTTCCGTAGTGGTTGTACCAATTCACATTCCCACCAACAGTGTTAGGGGGTTCCTTTTTCCCCACACCTTTGCCATCATTGATTGCTATTTGAGTTCTTGATATATGTTCTTCTCCCTGGGGTTAGATGGCATCTCAGTGATGTTTTAATTTGCATTTCTCTAATGACTAAGGATGTCGACTGTATTTTTAATGTATTTGCTGGCCATTTGAACTTCTTCATCAGAGAATTGCCTTTCCATGTTGCCCATTTTTAAATCGGATCTTTGATTCTGAAGGGCTTATTTTTCTTCAGATCCTTGTATATTCTAGTTATGAGCTTCCTATCAGAGGTATAGGTGGTGAATATTTTTCCATTTTGTCAGTTCTCTTTTAACTCTGTTGATAATTTCCTTTGCTGCACAGAAACTTTTTAATTTGATATAATCCTATTTTTTGATTCTGGAGACTATTCATTTTTCATTGGGTGTCTTATTAATAAAGTCCTGGCCTAAACCTATATCTTTCAGATTTTTGCCTAATTTGTCTTCCAAAAGGTTAAATGTTTTTTAATGTCTAGGTCTTTGATTCACTTTTATTTGATTTTGGTGCATGGTAACAAGTGTGTGTCTAAATTCATTCTTCTGCATGTGGATGTCCAATTTTCTCAGCACCATTTGTTGAAGAGGCTGTCCTTTTTTCAGTATATGCTTTTGGCTCTTTTATCAAAAAATCAAGTATCTGAGGGTACTTGAATTTGTCTTTCCATCCTCAGTTCTATTCCACTAGTCAACCTGTTTTTGAGCCAGTACCATATCGTTTATATAACTATTGCTTTGTAGTATAACTTAATATCTGGAATCATAATGCCTCCTGCCTTTGTCTTATTACTCAGGATTGTGTTGGCTATTCTAGGTCCCCTTTGGCTCCATGTGAGTTTAAAAATCATTTTTTTCAGGATCCATGAAAACACTTTGTATTTTGATAGGAATTTTATTAAATCTGTATGTTTGAGCAATATAGTCATTTCAACTATTTTAATTCTGCCTATCTGATATTAGGAAATGTCTTTCCATTTTCTGATGTCATCTTCAATTTCTTTCTTTGGTGTCATATAGTTTCCTTTGTATAAGTCCTTCACTTTCTAGGTGTTTAATTTTTTGATGGACTATTGAGAATGGAATTATTCTTTAGAGTTCTTTCTCGGTGAGTTCATTGTTAGTGTAGAGGAATGCTATTGATTTTTTGGTACTGATTTTATAGTTTGCAATTTATCTGAATTTGCTTACTATTTCTAAGAGTTTTGTAGTAGAGTTTTTGAGGCCTTTAGATAATCATACCATCTGCAAAAAAGAATAGTTTAACTTGCTCCTTTCCAATACATAATCCCTTTATTACACTTTCTTGCCTGATAGCTATGGCGAGGGTCTCCAGAACTATGTTGAATAGGAGTGTTGAAAGTGGACAGCCTTGTTGTTTCCTGATTTGAGAATTCTTTTCAATTTCTTCCCATTACTATGACATTTGCCATAGGTTTGACATACATGGCTTCTATCAGTTTGAGGTAGGGCACTTCCTTACCTATTTTCCTCTGGGATTTTTTTTTCCTCATGAATGGATGTTGGATTATGTCAAAGGCCTTTTCTGCATCAATTGAGATGATCATATGGTTTTCGTGCTTGTTTTTGTTATCAGTGTATTACATTGATTGATTTATCTATGTTGAACCAACTTTACATCCCAGGAATTAAGCCCACTTAATCATGGTGTATGATCTTTCTGATTACTTGCTGGGTTCTGTTTGTCAGAATCTTATTGCTAATTGTTGCGTCTATATTCATTAGGAAGATTGGTCTAGGCTTTTTCCCTTTCTGGTTAAATCTTTGATTTTGGCACTAGGGTGATGCTAGCTTCCAGAAAAGAGTTTGATAATGTTTCTTCTTTTTCAATTTTGTGGAACAGTTTTTCCTCATGACCATGAGTTGTTCCCAGCTGGTCTGGTGGCTTCTAGTGGGTGCTCCACTTCTGTCCTCCTCAGGGCTCTTCCTTCCTCCACAGACTGTCTGTATCAGTAGAGCCTTGGTTGACTGAGTCCTCTGTTGTCTCTGCCGCCTGGGGTCCTCAGTGACGCTCCAGCTGCTGGAGCACTTCACAGGCAGCACAGGTGGCGGCAGCAGCGATGCAGGCAGCACAGGTGGGTGGGAGGTGGCAGCTGGATGCTGCACCAAGCCCTCCTGCCTCCTTCTCCCTGCTCCTATGGGTGCTGCTCCAGTCGAAGGCAGTGGGCTAGGATCCTGCACGGCCTGGGGCAGGCAGCTGTCCTGTGGCCTCCAGTCCAAGGCACTGGACCCTGGCCACTGGGCACTCTGCTCCCTCTTCCTTGTCCAGCCTGAAGGACCATGGTGGCTCCCAGCTGCCGTCAACAGCAAGGCCATGCTCCAGACTGGTGGTCTCTGGGGCCAGTCCACTCTCTCAGGCTCACTATAATTTCAATTTTTTAAGTAGATCCATGAGGAGACATTGAGCAGATCTGTCATTTGGCTGCCATCTCACCTGGAAGTCCAGTGTCTCTCTAGCTCTTTATCTGTTTTGATTTATAGAGCAAAAGATATGGGTCTAATTCAATGTTCTGCATGCGGATAGCCAGTTTTCCCAACGTCATTATTTAAAAATACTATATTTTCTCGGCGAACAATTTTGTCCGCTTTGCCAAAAACCATATGACGAAGGGTGCTCACGTTTGTCGCTGTACCCTCAGTTCCATTTTATTATCTTTCTGTCTGCTTTTTGTGTCAGTACCATGTAGATTGAATCATTGTTGTTTCGTAGAATGTTTTGAAATCTTTAATTGTGATACCTCCTGCTTTGCTCTTGTTACTTGGGATCATTCTAGCAAGTCTGGTTCTCTTCTGATTCTGTGGAATTTTAGAGTTGGTTTTTTTTCTAATTCTCTGAAGGCTACTCTTGGTATTTTGATTCATATTGCATTGAATCTGTATACAGCTTAGAAAGTATGACCATTTTGACAACATTAGTTCTGCCTATCCAAGACACGGGATGTCTCTTTGTTTTCTAAAGTACTCTTCAATCTCTTTCTTCAAGTTTCTATAGTTTTCTCTGTAGAGATTCTTCACTTCTTTGGTAAGGTTAATACCTAAATATTAAATTTTTGTAGCTATTGTGAGTGCGGTCAGTGTTTTATTTCTTTCTCATTGGATTAGTTTGTGGTATGTTGGAATGCTATAGATTTATAAGTGTTGGTCACATATGAACTGTTGTTTTGCCAAGTTTACTTATTAGTATCATGAGACTTCTTTGGGTCTTCCATATAGAGGATTGTGTCATCTGCAAATAGAGATATCTTACTAATAAAAGTGAAAGAAGTTAAGCTATCTCTATTTGTAATTTCCCTCTTATTAGTATTCCTTTTACTTCTTTACCTTGTCTAATTGCTTTGGGCTGCTTCTCTATGCAGCTGGGTGGACATGCAGTGATTACTTAGAGCCAGTTATTTGAGTAGTGTGATGCCCAAAGGGACCAACATCACAACTTGCTCCCTAAAGAAAGGAACATCCAGGTGCTGTTGCAAACAGAGCAGACCATCATATGTATTGCTCATAGGCAAGAAGAATAGCGAAAGCAAATAAAAATTAATTGGATAAACAATCACAAAGGGTTTCTAAGTTGGGCTGGCTTGATCATAGATCATTAAACAAACATTTACATGGGCAAAGCACAGCAGCGAGATTGAAGACAGAGAGCATTCTCTCCATTGGTTATCTGTACCTTCCTTAAGAAGCAAGCAGGGCATAGCTCAGTAATTACAGTGCTAGCCTAGGAAGTGTGAAGCCCAGATTCAATCCCCCAGTGCCACATAATAGCAGCTGGGCCTGGTGACACACACCTGTAATCCCAGCACTCAGGAGGCTGAAGCAGAAGGATTGCCATCGCTTCTAGGCAGCCTACCTAGTGAGTTTGGGGCCAGTCTGAACCCTGTCTCAAAAACAGAACTGAGGGGGAGGAGGAAAAAGAGGAGGAAGATGAAGAAGAAAAAGAAAGAGAAAGACAACAATAACAAGAATAAGAAAAGAAAAAGAAACAGCAGTAGCAGCAGCAAGCAAGCGTGGATAAGAGAAGAATGCAGAGCATTGCTGTAACCTTGGACAAGCAAAACCAAACAGAGGCATGTGCTGTTTGAAAATACTTATCACTCATCCAGTGCCTGTTTTGGCCATGGCCTAGAAACGACATTCTTTGATCTTTCCCTGGTATTTTAACTCTTTCAACTCAACATTGGCCAAAATTTTGAGTACTCTGTTGAACAGGAGGGGCAATAGTGGACATCTTGTCTTGTTTCAGATTTTAGAGTAACTGCTTTTCAGAATAAGGTTGACAAAAGAGTTGTCATAGATAATTTAAATCAGTTTGATTCAAATTATTTTCCTTCAAAGTTTTTATCATGAATGGACATTAGATTTTTTCAAAGACATTTTCTACATCTAGTGAGATGATCATATAATTTTTTATATTTGCTTCTATTAATGTGGTGTATTATACTTATTGATTTGTGTATGTTAAGCCATCCCTGCATCTACCAGAAGAAAGCCAACTTGGTTGTGGTGCATGATCTTTCAAATGATTTGTTGCATTCTGTTGTGGTTTGGATCTGGAATGTCACCAAAAAAAAAACCCTTGTATTTGGATGTTATGGAATATTTATGGAACCATGTGCTATTAAGAGTTTGGGTGTGGTCAAGAGGGTCAGTATGACCGTTGGAGAGATTACGTCAACTTGAGAAAAATCAGGAACCATGCCTCGATTATGGTTTAGGAACCACACCTAGATTAGGCAACTAAGAACCAGCCTAGATTAGAATGTGAATGATTTGTGGACCTGCAAATAGGGGAAGAATACCCACTCAGATGTGGGAGGCTCAAGTGGGAACTCAAAGTGTATAAAAGGAAGAAGACAGATTGTTACCGCCTTTTCCTCTGAGGAGAGACTGGCCTTGATGGGACTTGGCTTCCTGTTTGTAATGTGAGAAGCTGACTCCACCTGTGCCTCTGTTCTGTATTTCCATTGCTGCTGCATGCCCCGAGTGGACTGTGACCTTCTGAAACTGTGAGCTAAAATAAACCTTTCCTCCCTACATTTGTGGATATCGAATATTGAGTCACAGCAAATAAAAAGTAACTAAGACAGAAACTGGTACCAGAAGTGGGGTCATTGCTGTACTTTACTAGACCATGTGGTTTGGAAGCTTTTGGAACTGGTTTGCCAGGGGAACTTGTAAAGATTTGAGGATGCTGGCTGCAAAAGTCTTGGGGTACTCTGAGACAAGCTTGAGGGGAAATTGTGGTCAGGACTCAGAAGACCAGAATGCCAATAGAAGTATGGATCGGAATGGCCAGTGTCTCAGTTACTTTTTCGTTGCTGTGACTCAGTACCTGACATCCACAAATTTAGGAAAGGAAAGGTTTATTTTAGCTCACAGTTTCAGAAGTTCACAGTCCATTCAGGGGTGGCCGGCAGCAATCAAAGTACATGGCAGAGACAGAGGTGGAGGCAGCTTCTCACAACATCACAAACAGGAAGGTCAGTTGAGACTAGTCCTAGTCCTCCAAGGAAGGCAGGAAGCCTTCCCAAGAAGTACCTAGGCCATGACTGAGTAGGTAAAAAATTAGCATTCCCCTTTTTAAGTTTTTGGGATCAAACTTGTTCCAGTTTTTAAGGATACAATCCAAAGGAGTGTTCAAGGTGCTTGAGCACTGCCTATCTGTAGAGAGAGGCTGAAACATGGATTAAGAGTCTACGCTTTATCCTTAAGCTATTCATACTCACACATTTATGACTTGCAACCCTCGACCCTTCTGGACTTGAGGGGATGGGTCTACTCAGGTTGTCCTGAGACTGTGGGTCCCACGCAGGGGGATCACCTGAAGAAAAGACCTTAAGAAAAATCCTAGAAGAAGTATCCCTGCATTTCTACTCTTTTATGTCTTAGAGGTTACTCATGCTATGTGGCCATGAGTCACCTCCCATGCAACTTCTCCAAACTTGGGTTGTGGGAGCATCCATTCTTGTCGTATCCTAATCTGATGGTGCCACTTACCAAGGCAGGGATCACAACCTAACCCTCGCACTCTTTGACTTTGGGGTAGGGGTTTGCAATTCTTTCGGTGAACACTAGATGGTACAGTGCTCCCACAAGAAATTAAGATCATTTAAAATACAAACACACAAACACACACCACAAAA
The DNA here is from genome assembly GCA_004027205.1 of Ctenodactylus gundi. Taxonomy (NCBI): domain Eukaryota; kingdom Metazoa; phylum Chordata; class Mammalia; order Rodentia; family Ctenodactylidae; genus Ctenodactylus; species Ctenodactylus gundi. Next base: position 38,332 of record PVKB01006418.1, on the reverse strand, counting down.
TGATTTTTCCTAAGTCTATTTGTAGTCTTTGCCATGGGCCCTTATCTCTGTAAGGAGATTTCAAACTCTCCTTTTTCCTCCACCTTGAAAAAAATATGTCTCCTGCTAATGAGCTAATTGGAAAAAAATTGGTGACAGTGACACTTGCTACCCCTGGTGGTGGAAGGCAGAGCTCCTAGCTGAGGTTTAGTATGAGATCTGCTGTGTGGCTGGGTGGGAGTGTTCTGGCCTTGTGCGTGCCCTCCAAGATGGCAGAGGTGAGGCGAGCGGACACAGGGACAGAGTCATCACGCCATAGCTGAGGTGTGATTTCCACCTGTGACACCTGGACCGATTTTGCCCAGAATCCAATCTCCCTTCCCAAAAAGGAAGACCCCCAAGGGAAGAGGATTCTGCTCTCTCCTGGCAGCTGCTTTGTACATCTACCCAGGTGAGACTCCTGCCAGGGGAAAAAGAGGTAGAAGCATCAGGTGGGGATGGAACCACATGGCCTCGTGCACCTTGTGAGCTCAGAAGAGACCTGCCAAAGGGGATAGTTGAAATGTTCCCTGCTTCTCCGTACTTATCCCCTATCAGGCACAACAAAATGAGACATTGAACAATATACTTGGATAAATGCAATATCTTGTCCCCCAGAAAGCAACTCCTCTCCCCCAAATCATTTGACTGGTTCCCTGGAACTAAAGCAAGAGACTAGGGACTCGCCCAAACAGAAAAGAATGATCTGTCTCCCTCAACCTCTGCGCTGGCTACTGGAAACCTGCACCCCTGTGTCCTCACCCCAAAAGGGCAGGGAAACGTCGGGAAGCTGACAGGATAGGCAGGTCAGGTTAGGAAAGTGGACCGTCTGAGGCTAACGTAGGAGAACAGGCTGCAGCAACACTGCAAACAGCCGCAGCTGAAGTGCCCCTTGGTTGGCAGGCTCTTTGTTCTCACTTCCTGGTTTTTTGCATTAAAATTTTGTCAGGCATATTTCACGGGCTTTATATTGAGCAAAGACAGGGAAACAAAAAGAAAAGAGAAAAATCGTCCTCTGTATCACTGACCAGGTTGCTACCCAGATTATTTCAGGGCATAATTTGCCAGACAGATTTTTTTTTTTTTAATCGCCAACCCAGGACTACAGCTCAGTCCCTTGGCCTCCTGGAGATAAGGAAAGAAATCATAAAAGAGGACCTCTCTCATGGAAAAATACATTTCCAGCCCCAAATCTCCTTCCCAGCAGAAAGCTTGTTGTTCTTTCTGCTTTTTTTAAATAAGCATACTTCTGAGTTCTGGAAAGACAGCAGCCGAGTAACACAGCTTTGCAATGCCTCCTCACGGACCCACTTAAAAAGTTGAGAATATAATTACACACCACCCATTTAACTTAGCTAGGAGAGAAAGGAGCACTCCAACAATGGAAAGGAAGGCATGGGAAGTCAGGAATCTTGGAGACACATCAGAAACAGAGGAAAACAGCAGATCTAAACACCACCCTAGCAGCCTGGGGCCATTGGCATCTATAGACAGGAAAGCCCACAACCCAGAACCTCTGACAGATGTAAGCACAGATCTGAGAGAAGTGAAAATTGACAGCAGCTGGTAACCCCAGACTCCAAAAACATAGAGAAAACTGTGAACACACTGTAAGCATTCAGTAGAAAAGGCCTCCCAGAGCCTAGACCAGAAGCCACGTTCAGTAGCCATATCAAGCAGTGACATAGGCAAGAGCCATTTTAAAGGAAGAACCTAAGCCTGAACTGCTAAAAGAAGGCTCAGAAGAGTACGTCAGTGTTTTGGGGGTCACCGTTAAACAAACCCTGGGAAGAAACTGGCATAGGAGACAATTGCAGAGAGAAGAGAAAGGGCATCAACGCTCTGACCTGCCTAGGTGGTAGTGGGTGCACCTCCAAGGATGAAGAGCTCCACCTTCAGGGGAGGGAAGTCACAACAATGAAGAGATTTGCTGAGGGGGCTGGGAGTGATCATGACGCCTCAGAGGCCATGACACCTCAGGTCCTACCTCACTGCCTACTTCAAACACAGAACTCAGAGACTGGTTGGCTCCCACACACACACCTTCATACCCATTCAAAAAAAAATGCTATACTTTTAAAGTGAAAATTTCCTAAATATAGAAAAAGAAATTAATTTTCAGGTACAAAGAGCTTATATGACACCAAATAACCTCAACCAGCAACGAGACTCACCACGACATATCATAAACAAAACCTCAGAAATACAACATAAAGAGAAAACACTAAAAGCAGCAAGAGAAAAGCAGGCATTATTTTACCAAGGCAAACCCATTCAAATTACTGCAGATTTCTCAATGCAAACTTTAAAGTCTGGCAAAGCCTGGACCAAAATCTTTCAAGCTTTAAAAGACATCAAGTATCAAGTCCAGGTTGTTGTAACCAGCAAAATTAGTCCTGAAAATTGAAGGAGAAGTGAAAACGTTTCATAATCAAGAATCCCTAAAGAAATTTGCAACCACTAGCCCAGCATGGCAGAAAATACCTGAAGGAGTCTTTGAGAGGGGCAGAGAGGCAAGCAGCACCAAAAAACATGGAGGAAAGGAAACATCTAAAGAGAAAGTATAACAACAACAACAACAACAACAAAAAGACAGTATTGGAATTGTTTGATTGTGTCTTAGTTTTTCGTTGCTGTGACTCAATACTCGACATCCACAGATTCAGTGGAGGAAAGGTTTATTTTAGCTCACAGTTTCAGAAGGTCACAGTCCATTCAGGGGCAGCTGGCAACAGTAGGAGTACACAGCAGAGACAGAGGTGGAAGCAGCTTCTGAGGACATCACACACAGGAAGGCCAGTTGAGACCAGTCCAAGTCCCACTCTTAGTCTTCGTCCTAGTCACTTCAAGGAAGGCAGAATGCAGCTTATGTGTCCTTTCAGGTCTCTGCCCAGTAATTAGTCCCTCCTGCATCCAGGTGTGAAAGGTGTGGCCACTATGCACCCTTAATCCTAACTTACACACCTGTAGTCTTAACTCACACGCCTTTGGTCTTAACTCACATACCTTTAGTCTTAACTCACATGCCTTTAATCCTAATTCACACGCCTTTAATTCTAACAACTGTAATCCCCTCCAGACTAGACTCCAGTCCACCAACAGCACGTGGTTCCATAGACAATCCATAACATTAAAATACATGAGACTTTTGGGCAACACTCCAGATCCTAACCAGAACAGATTGGTATACTTCTAAAACAGTATCAGCTGTTTTATAAAATCTGAAATTTCTCCACATAATTTGTAATAGTATGTTAGTTTGCAAGACATAGTAATGATATTCAATATAGGGAATTGGTATAAAAATCTTTTGAAAATATGTGTGTATGAATTTATGGATGGATAGGTAGATAAAATAATAAACCAAATCTGGCAAAATGTTAGTAGTTAGTGAAATGTGAGTAAATAATTTACAAAAGTTAAAAATTCTGAAATAACTAAATATGCCCTTATATCTATTGCTTAAATGTGATATACTTCTGTGATATAGATTTTAACTTCATTTAATGTAGCAATTCAATGTAGACTTAAGTTTGTTTATTGAAGCAATTCACTTGTTTCATCTTTGATCCAAGTTTATCCTAAGAAAACAGATTGATGTAATGATAACAGGGATGTCTTTTGAATGTACAAACATTTACCTTTCAGTACTCAGCTAAGAAATTTGAATTTTAACTTCTCTCTTTTTCTCACACTTTCTAGCCTTATGAATTACATTGTAATTTTTATTTTCTCATGTGGACTGGTGGGTGAGGCCATGTTAAAGAATCTCAACAAGGATATTGTAAAATATAGGAAAACAAAATGAACTTTTGGCAAATATCCCAATAAAGGGCCCTGCTGGACTCAGAGAAGAGGCATCAGATTGGGCCATGGCGTTCTAGGGGTGGGAAGCGGAGCAAAAGAGTGGTGATTTGAGCGAAATGAATCAGATGCAGAAGATTCAATATGTTAAATATCACATGGTTTCTCTGATTTGGAAACTTAGAATGCAGGTATTCTATAGAATCAAATGGGGGGGGGGGGTGGAGGAGTGGCTCAGCGGTTAAAGCACTAAGTACCTGAGTTCAATTTCCTAGCACCACTTAAACTGTGTGTGGTGGCACATGCCTGTAATTTCCAAACTTGGAGGCTGAGGCAGGAGGATTCCCATGAGTCCAAGGCCAGCCTGGGCTCCATAATGAATTCAGGACCAGGCTGGGCTACAGAGTGAGACCCTGTCTCAAAAAAAAAAAAAAAAAAAAAAAGGAACCAAATGCATGTGAATGGGTGTGATAGTGGGAGTTAGGGGGATGGGAATGGGATGGGAGGGCCAAAAATGGGAAAGGATTGTAAAGTTGGTATGGTATATATGTGCACAAAATACTGAAGTTCATTGTAAACATTATATATCACATATACATTAATAAAAATGGTAGAGGGGAGAAGAGAAAGAAAGAAAATAAGCAATCAGACCAACGCAAGAACAAAAGCCAATAGGGCAAATGTTAACTCCCGTATCTGTATCTCCATTAAATCCTGTAGCTCTGTGTCTAGCACCCTGCACAAGCCATGGCACCATGTGAGCTACGTGGGTAGCTTCATCCCTATAGAATTGCCTCTGGCTGAAAGCTTCTTGGCTTCTCTTTTCGGCTGGCTCCTCTCATAGCCTGTGGTGTTTCTCAGTAGGGCAATCCATATTCCTGCAATCTCCAAACTCCTGGGGTCTCCACTGCACATTGCGCTACCCTCCTAGGGGCACCTTGCCTGGCCTCCAAGGCCTTCTTCTGAAATCTGGGTGGAAGCCTTCCTGACTCCACAACTCCTACATTCTTCATGCTTGTGAGCCAAGCAGGAGGTTCAACTGTGAGGTGAGAACAGGATAAGACCCCAGGGAGGAGGCCGGGAAGCTTGATTTGCCATAAGACCTGTAGGTGTTCTTCAGCTGTTCTTATGCCTCCATGTTGTTTTTCCACAAAACCTGCCAAATCCCAGTATTACTGTCTGTCTTGCTGTGGTCATAAATCCCACAGCAATAATCAGGAGACCCACTGACAGGAACATGGGACCCTTCCCATTCAAGTAGCCGCCCAGTGTGTCATATCCAGTATGATCCAGGCAGTAGCTGTCTTCTGGAGAAGGCATCTTTCCGTTCCTCATGCCATTGCTATTGCCCAAAAAAGCACCGCCTTACGCATGGTCTGTCAGGACCAAACTCACTCCCACAGACAGTCATACATCTGAAGCTAGAAGAGGAAGAGCACTTCCAGCCGTGGGAAAAGTTCCAAATCACCATCACCAAGGAGAACAGGCTGCCCCTCTTTCTGATGGGACAGCACATCTGAGAGAGATAAGGAGAGAGCCCCTGCGAGAGTGGAGTGATCCCCAGGGCTGGAAGAGGTCCCAGACCACAGGGCCTAGAACTGTGACAGTCCGAGAGACTATCTGCTGTGCAGCCCATGCAGCCCCCAGCAGGTGGCGACTGAGAGACAATTCCCCAGCACCACCTAAAGCTCATGCCTGTAATCCCGGCACTCGGAAAGCTGAGGCGGGAGGACTGCCATGAGTCCGTGGCCAGCCTGGGCTACACAGTGAGTTCAGGACCAACCTGAACTACAAAGCAAGACCCTGTCTCAGGAAAAAAATAAAAATAAAAAAGTATGTGTCTCTGGTGGGCAGAACCCAGACCCAGGACTCCTGCGTTCTGGGCCAGGTCACATGACCCTGGGCTGCTCTGAGGTCTATTGTATGAAGACCAGTGTTTGCCTACAGTCCTGCCCTTGGTGCACCTGTCTCTTTCTCCCGAAAGACCTTGGATTACTTTGTGCAGGTGGCACTGTGTCAGGAGGTGACTGGGATGTCAGCACACAGGTCACCGTATAACCTCCATGAAGGCAATATCCCCAAGAGATACTTCAGCTGGAAAGGCTGGAGATAAGAAAAATGAGAAGTGGATCATTTTCATAAGATTTATTTGCCCATGAGCTTTTTAGAAGGTGTGTTGCCCAGAGACATCAAGTTTAATTAGGTATAACAAATTGTTTTGCTTTAGAATAAATATGATTCTATTAAAATAGTATGGAGTAAACACAACGGTAGGTGTGGTGGCTCCCCACCTATAGTCCTAGATCTGGGAGGCTGAGGCAAGAGGAGAGGAAGTTCAAGCCTAGCCTGAGCAACTTAGCAACTAGGCAGAGGCCTGTTTCAAAATCAGAAATAAAAAGCGGATGGGTACATAGCTCAATGTGAAGGCCCTGGGCTCAATCCCAACATCACAAAGAAAAATAGAAACTTTTAAAACATGATGCCAAAGAGTTAACGTCAACCTTTTCCTCAAGAAGTCTGCAAGTACAAAAGATCTGGAGCAATGTTTATAAAATGGTCCCTGTGTGTCATTATTCATACTTTGGAATAAAAATGAACCTGTAGCTAAATTTGTCTTTTGTAAACAGCAGCTTTTGTGTTGTTCTTGCCATTTTATCAGGTAATTTAAAATCAGAAAAAAAAAACCACCCAAACTAACACACTTCCCTGTTAAATCTAGTAAATACAATTTTGAATATACTCCCTTTCCTTCAGCAGCTCAGCCTGCATTCTCTCTCATCAGCATAAATCCTTCAGTCCTCAGGTTTTATTTAGATCCAATGGGTCCTAGGAGTCTGCAGGATTATCCCAACACTGGGATTCCACTGATGGTGTTGGAAAAGAAGGCAATTGCTGTGAGTAGTTCTTAGGCAAAATTATGTTCATGGAATACACTACCTAAAGTCGCTTAATGTCGGAGCCAGCTGCAAGTTGTATCTGAGTGAGAGCAGAGAAAATTATTTTCTGCTTTGTCAGTGCCAGGAAGCCAATCTGAGCTGTGGTCTTGTCATCAGGAAGCTTGATACTCACATCACACAGTGGGAATCTGGCAGTACACCTTGATTGTTTATATCCTATGTGGTAGTGGTTGCTTGTTGGTTGGTTGGTTGGCTTGGTGGTGCTGGCCGTACTGGGGTCAAGCCCGGGGACCACACACTGATCTACATCCCCAGCCTATGTTTCAGTTTTGATTTTGAGACAGGGTCCTGCTAGGTTGCCCAGGCTGGACTCAACCTTGTGGTCCTCCTGTCTCTGGAGGGATGACAGGCGTTGGAGACCACTGTTGTCCCTACTTCCCAAACATGCTGGCCAATTGCAAGTGTAACAATAGTCAGAAATGTTTGGGGCTGGAGGAATGGTTCAGCAGTTAAAGCTAAGCATTAATTACCCAAGTTTGATTCCCTAGCACCACGTAAGTCGGATGTGGTTGTGCATGCCTGTAATCCCAACACTTGGAAGGCTAAGGGAGGAGGATTGCCATGAGCCCAAAGCCAGCCTGGGCTCCATAGTAAGTTCAGGACCAGCCTGGGCTACAGAACAAGACCCTGTCCCCCCTCCAAAAAAAAAAAATGTTTACCTGACAAGGGTCTCACAGGCCAGGTATGTAATAGCGTGACTGGAACACAGTGACTCTTAATGTCAGTCAAGTGGAAATTCGGTGCTTTCTTCTTTACCTGATAAACGCTTGCAAGCTTTGATCACAAGTTATTATGCATGTTGTTAATAATCAGCTTGAAAAGCAAAATCGTTAAGCTGTAATTTTGGTTTTAACAGCTTTGGAAGTATGTTTGTGATCTCTTTGAGCCGGGTGCTTGTGCAAGATGATGCAATAAGTACACAGTGGAGAAAAGGTTTGGGCCCCTGTCCCTCTGCGGAGTGCCCCTGCTTCCCCACTCTTGAGATTCTAATCGTCGGTCTTATTCCATTGCACCGTCTCCCCGCTAAGGGGACACGTGTAAGGAACGCCCCGCCAGGAATTCTGCTGTGCAGGATGCAGCAGACAGGCCGTGCCACCAGGCTCAGCTGGTTTCAATTTTGAGAAGACAGTTTGTCCCAACTGTTCCCGAATCATTTTTGCTATAGAATGTGTATGTAGCATCCAAATTTGCATGTCCAGATTTTCATGGATTCGAATTCCTTGGCAGGCACACCGCAGCTGCTTTCCTGAATCATATTACCCTCACCATTTCTTTTTTCTCCTCATTTTAATTTATATACACATATATATATATATATTTGTATATATATACATATATATCCATAAATGTATATATACATATATGTATATATACAATACACAATGGTTACAGTGAACTTGAGTATTTTGTGCACATATATATCACATCAACATTACAATTCTTTCTCCTCCCACTTTTTGGCCCCTCAGCCCCTGACTCCCACTATCACACCCATTTGGTTCTATAAAATGCCAGTATTCTGGGTTTCTCATATTAGAGAAACCATGTGACATTTAACCTTCTGAGCTTGACTATTTCTGATATAAAATGGAAATGTCTCCCTCTTTATGATCTTGTACCTTCTTTAAGGAATGAGGGAGGAAGAGGTGGGCCTTCCCTAAAAGACCTGGGATGCACCTCTGTGTGAACCTGGGGCACCAGTGGTACTGGTCCCCCTGAGGGCTTAACAGTGTCCTAGCAGCAGAGATGATTGGCCAGGGTTCCCCAGTGCCTCTGAGTGGAGTTTCCTGGGGTGGCCCATGTTAGCAGTGGGCTCCCTTCCTTTGCTTTTGGTGGCACATGGTGCCCTAGTCATTTAGACCCTGGCCACTATTCCTGTTCATCCTGTCTTGTCCCAGAGACAAGATGACCCCTCCCCCACGCAGAATGGATGCTGAAGTATGACATGCCTGTCCCCGTGCTGTGGGCATCTCTGCACCTGTCTGAATTCCCACATTAGCTTAGTGTTAAATACCCAAGGCAGAAAAGACAGGTAGCAGCTTTAAAATAAAACTCTTTTATGTCTTCTGTGCAGCATCTTAACCTCCAGAGAAGTGACTAGGTAGCTCTATCCCTCGTCCTTTTTAAGTACCTGTGTGTAGAAAGCTTGAAGAGAGAACCCTGCGATATAAAACTCAGTGATACAAAATTCCTCCCGGGTGGGGGGCTTTTTCTCTATGTGTAGGCCAGAAGACTGAGACTGGAATCACGAGTAGGTGGTAGTTTTACTAGTGTTGTGTAACAAACAGTGCTTTTAGGCAGGATTTTAACTCCGCAACACCTTGCCCTCCGCCAACAGTTGGCTTGTGTGGGAAGAAAACCACACACCCACTCTCAGGCTAGCACAGAAGGATGACAAAACTGCTCCTGTAGGGTGGGGGAAAAGGGAGGGGGGAGGGGAGGGGGAGGGACAGAAGGAGAGCAGGAAAGCCCTTGTCACCTTGACAAGATAGGTATGTGCATAAAAGGCTCAACTCCATTGTAAACCTTAAATTTTGCACGTATACGTATCAATAAAATGAGGGGGAAAAACCTCCAGCAGATTTAAAAAAAAAAACTGCTCCTGGCCTGTGGGCGGTGACCTCTTAATTACTAGGGAATTTTCAGTTGCTTACAGATAAGATTGTTGATGAGCAACATAGGAAAAATTTACATATTAAAAGGGGATTATTATCCAACTGTCACACACATAGATCTGATGACATCTGTCCTGTTTCAAGGATTGATCACTTCTCTGCTTAAAACTTTTGTATAAGCCGGACACAAATGGACAAATGTTACGTGTCCTTCCATGTGGAAGTTAAAAAATGTCAACTAGAATGTAGGAAAGGAATGACTAGAGGTTGGGACTGATGAGGGTGGCAGAGGGGGTGAAGGTATTTGGTCAATGAAGGACTCTGGCAAGACCAAATGTGACCAGCAGCAAGATAATCTGGAACTAAGGTTTACTGCTCCTGTGATCGCAGGCCTGAGTAGCAAGTCCAGGCATAAGGCCCCATGACCTTACACCTAGGTGGCAGGTCTGGGTGTAAGTCACAAGGCATAAGACCCAAGGCCTAGGGGCAGGAGGAATAGTGCAGTGGTAGAATACTTTCCTAGCAAGTGCAAGGGCCTGGGTTCACTTCCCCGGCACCACACAAGCCGGGCATGGCTATAATCCCACACTCAGGAAGCTGAGGCAGCAGGATTGCTGTGAGTTCAAGGCTAGCCAGGCTCCATAGTGAGTCCAGGATCAACTTAGACTATAGGACAAGACCTGTGTCAAAAAAAAAAAAAAAAAAGACCCAAGGCCTAAAGAGCCGCCCCCCACCCCCCACCTTACTTCCAGGTATAACGCATAAGGAGTAAGGCACCTTGGGCTAATTACCGGGTGAACAGAGCTTTAATTTAGAGTGGATTAGTCAGCATGAGAGTCAGGGATTGATTGGGCTGTTTAGCTGGTGCGTAGGTCTGGGATTGGGCAGAAAAGGAAAAAGCAGAGAGCCTGATAGGTTGGAAAAGCAGGCAGAAGCCTCCCTTATGGATTAAGGGAGACAGGTTTCCACTGGGAGTCATCATCTGTTGGCCAGCTGCTGAGGCCAGCAAAGTTTGTTGCGTTGGGGCCTGAGAAGTCAGATTACTCTGGACAGGAAGGAATGAGGGCATAGCTGTCTCTAAACCAAGGTCACACACAGAAAGCCAAGCTCTGTGAGTGAGAACCATGGAGAAGTTCAGCACAGGAGTTACAGCCAGCAACCCCACAGAGGGAGGTCCAATAACAGGTGCTCCACAGCCTCGTGGGGTGCCTGCAGTTCCCAGCAGTCTCATCTAAGTAGCCTGTGCTGTGTGAAGACCTGAAGAGAGCAGCTTGAAGTCTCCAGTGGGATCAGAGGGAACCACTAGTGACCCTGATTTGATGAATACACGGTGCACGTTGAAATGCCATGAACCCCATTAACACCTACGGCTAGGGCAACGCCTGCGACGGTAAAGCTTTTCAGTGAATTCCACTTTTTTTCTGATGTCTCTGCGTTGGAAGTCCTGTGGCCCTGGTCGCTCTGTGTCTCCCGCTCCTTCCACTGCTAGTGTCCTGGGAACCCTCCTACTTTCCTGCTTTCTTCAGAAGAGGTTCTCGAGTGGGTCACTGAACCGGATCCTGTGTGCATGCTGTCAGCACATTTGCCTGTCGGCGGGGCTTTTCAGTAGTGTCCCTGCCCCACCTTGTCGTAACTCTTTCCTTTTGCACCCTTAGCTAAGGGGCAATAGATTCTTGCCAACTATAGAGGATGTGGAACCGAGTTGGTTAGACTCGAATGCAAGACCTCTAGGGAATTAGCTGCAGGTGTCCACTGGGAATATACCCTGCAGAAAGGCTCTTCCTTGAAGTCTTGCATGTCTACGAGTCTTTTATCCACACAATGAAGAAAAGTTTACACGGGGCAGGCCTGTAATCCCAGCACTCTGGGAGGCTGAGGCAGGAGGATCCAAGTTTAAGCCCAGCCCAGGCAACTAAGTGACTTAGATAGACCCTGTCTCAAAATCAAAAATAAAAATGTGATGGAGATGTAGCTCAGTGTGAAGGCCCTGGGTTCAATCCCCAGTGCCAAGAAGAAAAAGAAAAAGAAAAAAAGAATAAACAAGCTTTTAATTTTTTTTCTAACTGGCAAAGCTTGCCCTTGGCCTTGTGTTGGGTCATTCTGGAGCTGGAGATTCTTTTCCCACACTCTTCTCAAAGCTGGTTCTTGGCACCGTTCCAAGACCAACTGCCAGACACAATCCCAGCTGAACTTGCGGGCCAGTGTGTTCTTACCAGGTTTCTAACCTTGCAGATGCCTGATGGAGAGGACGAAATGGGGCACAGGAACCACCAAAGTCTTCCAGCTACAATCCTGGAGACAAGCTAAACCATTGCCAACTTATTTTAACCAGAAAATTTGCTGTTTTGGTTAACATCTTGTTAACTATCTACTGGAAAATTCACAGAGCCTATGATGTTTAATGAAAGTTCTTCATTTTTAGCTTCCATTTCTCGATTTCTCCAATGTGTTGAGCTCTTGGCTGTTCTGTCTGTACAGTCTGAAGGGAGAAGCAGAATCAGAGCCTCTTAGCCAAATGTCTCTTTTATTTTGTCAGGGGCTGGCGGTGGTACTGAATCCAGGGCCTTCATCATGAACTATGTCTCTAGCCTTTAAAAAAAATTTTAATTTTTGAGGTATGATTTCGCTAAATCACTAAGTTGCCCTGGCTGGACTTAAACTTGAGATCCTCCTGCCTCAGGCTCTCAGAGTGCTAGGATTACTGGCCAGATGTCATTTGGAACAGAAAACCCCATTTACATACCTCTGACAACCCAACTGTCAGACTACTTATTTCTTCATTTAAGAAGCCCACAGGGCCTATGGGACTGCTTTCCAGGGTAGTTAGCATATTGAGACTCTGTCTTACCCCACTCTGTGCTTCATCGTCCTAGAAGTCTTGTCTAAACAGCTACAAAGTCCTCAAAACCTGAAAGTAGCAATCTACACCAAGCAGCCAAACCCAACCCCACCTACCTACAAGGGTTCCCAGCAGGCTGAGCACATGTCTAATGGATCTTTATGTGACACAGATGTGCAGTATTATGCAGGACTTTCCATGATGGCTGCTAAGTTATCTCTGTTCCTTGTGACCTGGGATCACAGATGCTCTTTTGATGTGCCTGATAGTTGAAGATGGTACCGATGAAGCGGGGGGGAAATCCCTGAATTTCTTCCAGCAATTTAAGAAATATCCCAGTAAAACGTAAGGAATTGCTGGTCCTAGTGCTGCAGGCCTATCATCCTAACTCTGTGGGAGGAGACAGAGGCAGAAGAATTGCGAGCTCAAATCCATCCTGGCAACTTAGTGACTTAGCAAGACCTTGTCTCAAAATCAGAATTAAAAATGGCCTGGGGATGTAGCTCAGTGTAAAGGTCCTTGGTGCCTATTCCCAAAAATAATAAATAAATAAAGGAGAAACCATGTTCTGTGGTTTAAAGCTGAGGATCACCCAGAGTCCCCTGTGTTTGGAAGATGATTAGCGTGCTGTGCGCAGTGGATTCTGTCAGGAGGTGGGACTGGGCAGAGGGGTCCCTGGGGACATGCCTGGAGGGCAGGAGCAGCCTTCCTCCCCCCAGGCGCCCGCCTTGCTCTTCCTGCCTTGGAGCCAACTGCCTGCACTTGGACCGAGGACTCCGAACTGTGACCTGAGATAAGCTTCTCCTCCTTGCACTATGGATTTTGGGTATTGTGTCCCAGAGATGGAAGAGTGACTAAGGATGTGACAAGCAGCAGCATTTAGGACACAGGTACTCGCCATAGCGGCGGCGAGAAGCCATAGGGTGCAAAACCAGGAGACCTGAGCTCACACCTCAGACCTCCGCCAAGTCTCCCCAGAGACTGTACTAGCTACAGAGTTAGCACTGGTGAACTCCAACTGTGTGCCAATCATTTATTACATGGCTAAATATCAATTGTTTCATTAACTAACTAATTTATTAATTTATTGTGCTACTGGGGATTGAGCACAGGGTCTTCACACTGAGCTATAACCTCAGCCTATTTCAATTTTGATTTTGAGAAAGGATCCTTCTAAGTCACTAAGTTGCCCTGGCTAGGCTCAGACTTGCAGTCTTCCTGCCTCAGTCTCCCAGAGTACCAGGATAATAGGGCTGAACCACCAGACCCAGCTGTTTCATTTAATTTTATATCCTAACATAGACATCATTGGTACCGCACAGAAAGAGAAAGTGGGGCTCTCAGAGGTTAATGACTTATCTGAGATGACGTAGCTGTGGAGTGACAGAAAAAACCTGGAGGCCCTGTCTGCAGGTGCAATTATACTTCCACTAACATCGCAGCTGCTTTATGTCTGAAGCAACTGATGCCCACCAAATGTCACATGGAATGTGATTGAATATACAATCAATGGGTAAATAAAACTAAAACTTTTACAGTAGAAGCCATGTTGCCATGAACTCCCCCTCAAAACACTCTTTTCTTTGAACACACTTATCCCTTCCTCCTGCCACCGTCTGAAGCAGCTCTGGAAGTCCTCTTCTGTGTGTCCTTAGAGGTGTGATCAAAAACACAGTGAATGCACCTGCCAAGTGCCACCCACCGGACAGGAAGGATCATAAAAATACAGTGGTGAGTCCCCATCCACCCCAGTCACTGGATCCGGCACTGCGCAACTTCCACCTCTTACCCAAGGTCCAAATGACCACGAAAGGTCTACGTTTATAATGAACCCAGAATGTTGAGGCGGCCGCAATAGTGCAGCTAAAGACACTCAGGAAAGATGGCAGCCGACTGCCTCAGAAAGCGGTACGAGAGATGGGACAGCTGTATCTGAAGGAGGGGGGGATTTTAGGGAAATTAAAGGTAATGCGCATTTTATTATAATACAATCAATACAATCTCACATTTAACTGTTCGCCATGTTTTGTGACCTTACCTCCCACATTACAAGGCTCTGCTGACTCCTGGGCTCTGCAGCATAAACGTACTGACCCAATATTTTCTCACTGGGTGGCTTGCTGGAAGCGTTGTGGATGCTTATCTATACCAAGCATACTACATTATGTGCCATCCAGAGTCTTGGCAACCTCAATGTTAAAGTTAAGAAATCGCATTGGAGGGCTGGAGGAATAGCTCAGTGGCTAAGGTGCTCACCTACCAAGCTCAATGCCCTGAGTTTGATTCCCCAGCACCACATAAGCTAGATATGGTGGCTCACATGCCTATAATACAAGCACTCAGGAGACTAAGGCAGGAGGATTGCTATTTGTTTGAAGCCAGATTGGCTACACAGTGAGTTCAGGACCAGACTAGACTACAGACTGAGACCCTGTCTCAAAAAAAAAAAAAAAAAAGAGAGATCACTTTTGGTAAAGAAATTTGCAGCTGGGCCTAGTGCCACAAGCCTATAATCCAGCACTCTAGGAGGCTGAGGCAGGAGGATCACAAACTTCCACCCAGCCGGGGAAACCTAGTAACTTAGTAAGACTCTGTCTCTAAATAAATAAATAAATCTAAAAAGGGCTGGGGATGTAGCTCAGTACGCAGGCCCTGGGTGTCATCTCCTGTACCACAAAAAAAAAGAAAGAAAGAAAGAAAGAAAGAAAGAAATTTTTGCTTGAAACCTCTTAGATCTGGCTTTAGATTCTGCAGAGATCCTTCTCTGAAGGAAGGACCAAGCTTCATTCCTTTCTTAGCCTTCGTGTAGGGCCAACTCCCCTGTTCACAGGGAATTAGCTTTTGAGTGAACAAAGCAGTTGGAAAGGCCAGTGAGAATTTTGAAAGTCTTTCATGTTTAGAAAAGAAACAAGAATTCTATGACTGTCTTTGTCATTAGCAGAATATGCTGCCCTAGTTTCCCTTCTTTCTTTCTGAAACTCTGGCAAACACTCACTTTTCTGGCCCAGGGCATCTGGCTATTCAATTCTGTAAAAGGATTTGTCCCCCAGTAGCAGCAGACCCAGCCTGCTAGAGACCCATTTAGGTGGTGCTAGGGGTTGCATTGTAGCCTCAAGAGTCATATTGGTCCTAAACCAGCACCTCAGTGTCACTTTATTTGGAAATAGGGTCCTTACTATATAGTTAGCCAGTTAAGATGAGGTCATGTGTCCCTGCGCGTGTTGGTACACCCCTCTAACTGGAGTACTCCGGGAGGCTGAAGCAGCAGGAACACAAGTTTGTGTAAATTATTGGCATAGTGAGACCCTGCCTCAAAAGAAAAAAGCGGTTGTAACTCAGTGCAAGAGCCCTAGGTTCAAACCCCAATACTGCAAAAAAAAAAAAAAAGAAAAAGAAGAAGAAGAAGAAGAAAGAAAGAAAAAGAAAAAGAAAAAAGAAGCAAAAAGGGAAGGGGAAGGAAAAAAGATGAAATCATACTGCAGTGAGGGGAACTTTTAATTGAGAGTCACTTGTGTACTTACAAGAAAAGAAAGACTCATACAGGCGATGACGCTGGCCAAGATCAGAGCAACAGATCTACAAGCCAGGGATAAGCAGGCTGCCAGAAGCGGCAGGAACAGATACTTCTCTATACGCCACACCTTGGTTTCAGGAGTAAGAGATGGATATGCGTGTGGTCCTGGGGATGGAGCCCAGGGAACTGGCACTAAGCTACAGCCTCAGCCCATTGTTATTTTTTGGTTTTGAGTCAAGTTCTAAGTTGCCAATTTGCCTAGGCTGGACTCAAATTTGTGTTCCTCCTGCCTCAGCCTCCCAGAGTAGTGGAATTACAGACATGCACTGCCAGACCAGCTGAGTATACATGTTGCTTTAACAGTACCATCTGTGTGACTGTGTTAGGGCAGCCACAAGGAAGCAACTCAACACGTATGAGACGCGTCTAGAAGGCCTCGGTCACACGGCCTCTTGCAAGCGATACTTGGCCAGTTCATTGTCACTTTCCCGTCACTGAGACACAACACCTGACACCCGCAACTTAAGGGAAAAAGATTTATTTTAGCTCAGTTTGGAGGTCCGGTCCCTGCGTGGCTGGCCGCCAACGGCAGCAGGGCCTAGTGTGGAGGGAAGTAGCTCCTGTCATGGCAGAAATGCAGCAGGGAGAGAAGGGAGTAGCCCGGGGCAAGGGTACACCCTTCTATGCCACGTTCCAGTGGCCATCCCTCCAGCCAGATGCCACCTCCTAGCAGCACAGGAAGTCACCAATGGGTAAGTCCATCTCATACACTTAACCCCCTCCCACCCCCACCCCCAAACCTGTCCATCCAATCACTTTCCAAATACAAGAGGCTTGGGGACATTCCAGATCCAAGCTGTAGCAGTCAGGCTCTACCTCGTGTGGGATATAGGATGACAGGGACGATGACAATAATAGCTAATATTTATTGGGCATTTACCCCATTCCAGGGCCTGTTGAAAAACTTCACATTCTATTTCTCATCTCACCATTATAAACTCACTAGGAAACTCAGATGCACAGTCCCTTATCTGAAGCCCTGGCTACATCCCCAGTCCACTTGTTTAGTTTTTTAGTTTTTCGTCTTTTGTTTTAGTATTTGAGACAGAGTCTTGCTAAGTAGCTAAGTCGCCCAAGCAGAGCTAAAATTTGTCATCCTCCTGCCTCAGCCTCCCACAGTGTTGGGATGATGGGCCTGCACCACCAGGTGAGGCTCATATTTTAGAAAAGGCCACACGGTGCATGCTGTACAGCACCATTAGCAAGGTCTTGGGAACCGAGGCCAAGTGTGTTATGTGACTTGCCTACGGGTACATGGCTGGTAAGTGGAATGGCAGAGTTGGGATAGGCAGAATCCCACCTGACCACAAAGCGTGTATGGTTAGTGACAACGTGGGCTGTCCTACGTGGAAGTGACCAAACAGCCCATCACCCTGTTTGCTTTGCTCACTCTTGCATCTCATCCAGGTCAGGGCTCGGGGGGGATCTCCAAAGCCTGAAGCTGGACCCACTAGGGTGGGACTCCTGGGCTTCCAGGGACAGGGGTCCCATGGGGCGGTGTTCCCGACACAGGGAGCTGAGGGACTCCAGGAAGAGCTTTCGGAAGGAGGAGGACATGACGTTGTAGAGGACAGGGGTCACTGCTGAGCTGACATAGAAGAGCGTGTTGGTCACCATGTAGAAGTAGTGATAGAAATCATACAGCAAGCTGGTAAAGAAAGCCAGAGGCCTGGTTAGAGTTCTGCCTGTTCCTCTTGGTGCCAGCCTTCCTGCTGCAAAGCACCTGTCCCTTCCACAGGGTAGGGAAGAAGTCCCTTCCCTCTTTCCAGAACCGCATAAGTGCAGGGAATGGCCCATCCCCACTAGCTGCCTTTGGCTGGTGCTCTCCGCCCTATTTCTAGGATCTGCCCCTGCTGGCTGTGTCTTCCTGTCACCTGCACAGTGAAGGTAACACTGCCAATTGACAGGGACTCTCCATTCGGGCCACTGAGACGCCAGGAGCCCCATGCTGTTAGATAGAGTCACAGAGATACGGTTTCACCAAGTGACAGTCTCTCCAAGAAGCCACATGCCCCCTGCAGATTCTCCACAATGGTAGAGGCTTGGCATGAGCACACGTGTGTGGAAAGGTGCCAGTCGCTGCGGGGAGACCCCAGTCTGCACAACTGTGTCCTCAGAGGCTCTGTGGTATCTCTGTTCTGTATTGCGTTTAGTTTCCACTTATGATCAGAGACACAGTGATTTCCAAAAGGGAGATAATGAATTTTCTCTTCTCCAACTAGGAGACATGATCAAAATATATAATGAATGTTTAAAAGATGCATGACAGTAAATCAGGAGTCCCTAGTCCCTGAGTTATGCAGAGGTGCTAACGCATGCCTGCTAGGAACTGGGCCCCACAGCAGGAGGCAGCTGCAGGCTAGCAAGAGAGGCTCCTTCTGTACTCAGAGCCATCCCATCACTCAGGTGACCACCTGAGCTCCACCTCCTGTCAGATCAGTGGCAGCTTTGGATTCTCACAGGATCACGAATCTTACTGTGAACTGTACCAAAGAGCCTTGGGACCATTGCAGTAAAAGATGGGTTGACATTAACCCCGCTCAAAATACTTTCTCTTGCTTCCAATACCTTGATCTCGTTGTTCTCGCCACTTTCTTCCCCTAATAATTATTATTTTATTAGTATATGTTTGTGATACATAATAATTACATTTAACCCAGGGAAATGGTGTTTATGCCTTACTGCATCTTTTAATTGTTCTTACCAATTCTGGAGAAGTTCTGGAAGTCCTCTCTCCTGAATGCCTCTATGAGGTATGATCAAAAATGCAGTAACTGGCACTGCCAAGCGCCACCCCACAGAAAGGCAGGCTTGGGGAAATATGAGGGTGTGTCCTTATCTACCTTCGTTACTGAATCTCACACTGTGCAACTTTTGTCCCTTGCACAAAGTCAAAATGACCAGGAAAGGCCAAGGCTTTTAAAATTAAGTCAGGACTTTGAGGTTGCCATGACAGTGCAACTGCAGACACTCAGGGAAGAGGACCTCCAGAACTTCTCCAGCAAGTAGCAAGAGTGATGGTGCGTGTTCCCGGCCAGGGGGAGGATTGGAGAGAAAATTAATGGCAATGTACCTTTTGCTATAGTAGTTTATTTTTACAAATTTAAATATTCGTCATATTTTTTGGTGCCTACTCATGTGTCATAAGGGGAGATACATGTTATAGTCCATCTCAGGGGCTTTGGTTAGCCTGTGGAACCACATCTGGAGCCTTCCACCCTCTTTCCTATATTAACACGGCCTTTCTTCCCCTCCCTGGCCTGCAGTTATCTCTCCATCCTGGGATGAAGATGCCCTGGCCCTGACTGCCCGTCTAAGCCCTTTCTCTCCTCACCAGATCAGAAGGGTTCTGGAGAACCCTGCGCTCCCACCCCAGCTGGGAGATATGGGAGAAGAGACTGGGCAGGGTCAGCTGGAATGCAGGCTGGAGATCCTGAGCATGCAGCAATGGAGGGTCCTTCTAGAAAGCAACCAATGCAGCCCCTGGCTCCATCCCCGTGTCCAGCCTCCTTTACACTTACTCAGTCCACGCATCCTCAGAGATGTAACAGTACATGAGACGGCGGGCATGGTACGGCAGCCAGCAGAGGATATACACAGCCACAATGGCTCCTGCAGGAGGACAGTTGAAGAGAGAGACAGTGACAGAAAGCAAACACATCCTCAATCATACCATCTCCATCAAAGAGGCCATCCAAGGTGGCAGCAGCCTTTTCCTGGGTCTTGTCCCTGAAGACATGGGTGGGAAGGGAGTGTTAGGATTCTCTTCATCTGACCTGTTCTCCAAGCTTGCACTATGCCATCCTGTGGGTGAATGTTCATCTCAGCCATAACCCAGACCCAGCATGCTTCCAGAATCTCCTCCCGCCCCTGGAATAAGCTCCCAGCTCAGGCCTGCAACACTCCTGTGACGCCCCTTAACCAGTGACCGCAGCACTTTGCTTCTGCGTCTCTGTCCATAGGCTATGGCATTGCCAACCGCACAGAGCTATCGCCCGCTCCACCCTCCCAAACCTTAGCTAATGTCTGGTGTGCAGTGGCAGCTGGAGAAACCTCCTTCATCCTGGGCCTTTTAAGATTTCCTAATTGTTCTAGATTCTTACAAAAACAAGCACACAAACAGACCAGAGCTGTAGTAAGGTTGAGGGAATGAGGGGAGAACTCCAGGGGTCATCTCTTCAGTGCAGCTGCCCTGTATCACTCCAATAGCCCAACTTCCCGCAAAGGATCCTGGTAGCTGCCTGTCTGTTTTCGGACCAGAATTCCCGTTCTTTCCTTAATTATCCCTAGGAGGCTTGCAGGAAGCCCGTTAGAATCGATATAGCTCCTTGGGGATTTTTCCTAAGCCAGGCCAGTGGTGCAGAACTGTCATCCCTTAATAATTTAGCAATTTAAGAGATCTAGTCTCAGAATTAAAAATTAAAATGGGCTGGGCGTATAGGTCAGTGTGAAGGCTTGATCCCCAGTACCATAAAGAAAAGGAAAAAGGAGGATATCATGGTTTGGATCTGGAGTGTCCCCCAAAAGCCTGATGTTCTAGCCTCAGGTAGGCCTGACTACAAGGGGCAGGTGCTTGGGGCTTGACCTGGAGGGGCGTGTGCTGGCCCCGCCTTCCTCCCAGTCTTGTCTGTGTGACATCATGCTGCTGTAAGGATCTCTGTCTCCTGGAGCCCTGGCTCCGCTCAGGCTCTAGCTGCAGCCCCACCATGTAATTCCCCCATTTTCAAGCTGTCCATCTGGGAATGGACTGTGAGCTGGAATAAATCTTTCCTCCCTAAAGCTGTGGATGTTGGGTACTGTGTCACAGCAACAAAAAAGTAACTAAGACAGAGGAGTAGAAAGAAACAGAAAGTTGCTAGGTCTCTTGGCCAGCGAATGGTAGAGGCAGTCCTGGTACCTGGGTCCCATCCCTGGGACAGTGTGACAGAGGACTTAACTGAGAATCCGAACGCTCTGCTGGAGGCCACGCATCTGGCGGGCGTCCTTGTGCCTCACCAGGCTGGCCTGGCCCCCCAGGGAGAAGGTCGTCTTCCACGCAATAAAGCCCAGGAGGCCCTCCTCGCTCAGCAGCTCCAGGCGGCCTGGGACAGAGTTTCCCAGGGCAGAGGCGGATGGAACATGGGAGTAGAGGGCCACCAGGTGGTTCACGGTGACCCCATTCAGGAAGGCGGTGAGTGCCAAGGGAAGCACAAAGGATACCAGCACGTTCACCTGTGGAGAAAATGCCAAGGATTGTGGCAGCCGTGCCAGGACCCTGTGACTCTGGTCACCAGCTGTGTCCCAGGCCTAGAGTTGCATCAGCAGAAGTGGGTAACAGACGAGCAAGAGGAGACTGGGAACTTCCCGGAAAGTCGGTAGAGAGCAGTGGGAACAGGAAAAGTAAGATTTAGATGTTGTTTGAAAGGGGGAAGAGGCTGGGATGTAGCTCAGTGGAAAAGTTGCAGGTTCAATCCCCAGTACTGCAAGAAATAAACATCAGTAAGCAAAAAGGATTTTAAAAATAAACCTAGAGAAGATAAGCAGAGCTGAGCTCTTTAGGAAAGACCCTGAGGGAGAAAGGAGGGACTCGGGGAGGAGGGGGAAGGGCGGGAGAGGAGAGGACAGTGAGGGGAGCAGGAGACAGGGTGGGAGGGCCACGTGTCCTCAGGCATGGCCCTGAGTGTGCACAGCTGTGTGCCGGGAGAACAGGTGGGGAAGAAGGAGAGAATGGCTGGGGCATGCAGGGCACAACCTGGGCACTTTCACGTTACATGTGACCGACAAAGGAGACGCCAAGGCTGTGTTCATGTGGTGTGGACACACCCGGGACACCCACAGACACACAAACACCCTTTCTGAGTCCGGGCTGGATAACGGACAGACAGAATCCAGGGAGCCCGGGTCCCCGATCCTGACCCAAGTTCCCAGGGCTGCTTGCCTTGCTCACCCCAAACCCTGATTGTGGCCAAAGCCTCTTCCAATTGCGGCAGAGTCTTAGCTAAGCTTTGGGGGGTTCTTGCCCCTTCACAATGCTGAATTCTTTAGCTCCAGAAAAAGAGTATAGTCAGGAACAGTCTTTAACAACTTCGTGAGACCTGACTCAAAATCAAAACTAAAAAATAGGCTGGAGATGCAGTTCAGTATGAAGGCCTTGGGCTTGATCCCCAGTACCACAGCAAACACACAAACAGCGGCTGGAGATGTAGCTCAGGGCAAAGGCCCTGGCTTCGGTCTCTAGTATCACCAGAAAAAGTATAGACTTTCTAATGCTAATTTTCCTTTAAAATAAATCAACTATAGACAAACAAACTTTTATCAGGAACAGTCTCCTTGTTCCTGGAGATTAAAATGCCCCATTCAAGGGATCCGAAGGTTGAGTGGGGACAAAGTACACACCCATGAAATGTTAGGATACGACCAGTTCCCATGGATTTCTCCTGTGAAGAGCAGACCAGACAGGGACATCTTGGAGAGGCCCTTTGGTCCCTGACCCTCACCTTTAGTTCCACACAACCCCCCAACAAAGGGGGCAGGGAGCACAGAACTTTTAAGACTGGTACCATGCCTGGCTTCCAGAAGCAGGGCAAAAGGAACCTCACGTCAGGATGCAGCACTCCATGCACCTACACAGCCACTGTGCCTCTCATGAGCTCTGACGAGCTTGCAGTGAGCCTTCTACTCACTCAGACAGAGGACCCCCACAGTGGTCACAGGCCCGTGCCCTCCCCGTGCTGGAAGGTGATAAGGAGCCCTGCCTTTCCCAGTCTCCCAGTGCACTGGCCACTTGGAGTGGCTACCTGTTTGGGCAGAGACCGAGCAAATTCAGAGGGCACTAGTTTTCAGAATCACCCAGAACCTAAGAAAAACACTGGGAAAGGTGAAGATCACCTTCAGAAGGGACAATATAAAGTGCCATGAGGTGGCTCAGGCCTGTCATTCCAGCACTCTGGGAGGCTGAGACAAGAGGCTGATACACGTTTTAGCTCAGCTTGGGCAATTTAGTGACTTAGGGAAATTCTGTCTCAAAAAAATTATTTGCTTATTTATTTATAATACTGGGGATCAAGTCCAGGGCCTTCACACTGAACAACATCTCCAGCACATTCTCCAGTTTTATTTTGAGACAGAGTCTCACAAAGTTACCAAATTGCCCAACCTGATCTTGAACTTGTGATCTTCATGCCTCAGCCTCCCAGAGTGCTAGGATTACAGGAAAAAGAAAAAATTTAAAGGGGCCGGGGATGTAGATGAGTGCAAAAGCCCTGGGTTCAAACAATCCCACCCCAAACAAAACCAAACTAAGCACACTGCCAGGAAGGCCCCCTACCAAGGATCTCAAGAGAGAGGGGGGTGAGCCCTGAGGTGGGGTGTTGGGTGGAGGCTTTCAGGAAGAGGTGACCCTGGAGTCACCCCGTGAGGAGTCAGGAATGCCGGAGAGGGAGAAAGAAGACTTGGACTCACAAGCAGGAGCAGTGGGTCCTGAAACTGGGTACTTCCAAGCATTCCTTGTGCCTGTGACCTGGTCCCTGCTCTTACTGTAAGACTGGGGAGAACACAGACTTTTATTTTCCGGGGGAGGGGGCTATATTTTGCTTTTGTTTTTGTTTTTTCAAAACTGAGGATTGAATGCCAAGCCTTTGCATTGAGCTGCATCCACAAGCCTTTTTTTTAAGTATTTATTTTGAGTAGAGTCTTGGTTAAGTCACTAATTGCCTAAACTGAGCTGGATTTTGGGATCCTCCTGCTTCAGCCTTCCAGAGAGCTGAGATTACAAACTTGCACCTGGCGTCATTGTTTTAGCGCGGCCAACTATTATCCCGTCTCTTGTAAACCAGAGTGATCACACACACGCACGCACACCACACGCGGACGCGCGCGCGCGCGCGCGCGCGCACACACACACACACACACCCCTGAGGGTTAGATATGCATAGTGTCTCCTCCCCAGGGGCGAAGAGGGCGACACCGCAGGGACGGTCACTCCGCGCCCCGCTCCCTTCCTTACCTGGATAAAGACCCGGAGCGTGGCGCGGCTCACCAACACGGTGCACACACGGGACGCGGGCACGGGCTCCCCGGCCGCCGTGTGCAGCTCGTGTTTCTGCCCCATGATGACCGCCATGGGCAGGGCGAGGCCGAGCGACGCGGCCCAGACCAGGGACAGCAGGCGGCGAGTGCGGCGCGGGGTGAGCAGGCGGCGCGCGCGCAGGGGCTGGCAGACAGCCAGGCAGCGCTCGGCGCTCAGGCTCGCCACGCTCAGCACCGTGGCGTAGGCGCACAACTCGCGCACGAAGTAGTAGCCGCGGCAGCCCAGGTCGCCGAAGACCCAGGGGTAGTGGAACCACACGAAGCTGTAGAGCTCCAGGGGCACGCTGACCAGCAGCAGCAGCAGCGCGGCCAGCGCCAGGCTCAGCACGTGGTAGCGCAGGCGGCCGGCGCGCCTCTTCAGCACCACGAGCACGGACAGCGCGTTGCCCGCCGAGCCCAGCGCGAACACCAGCGAGTACAGCGCGGTGACCAGCACCTTGGCCCCCAGGCGCGTGTCCACGCCCAGCCTCGCGTCCAGGCTCAGCCCCGCGGTGGGGCTGGGCCGCGGGGGCCTCGGGGTGCTGCCCTCCATTCCGGTCTCTGCGGCGCTCCCTCCCGCTCACTGCCCAGGGGCTGGGCCAGCTGCCCAGCTGGACCTCCAGCGCCGCCTCCGGGACTCCGAGGACACGCCTCCACAGGGTGGTCCCGAGCCACCGCGGCCTGCCAGCGCCGGCTGTTAGGCCAACCGCACTTCCCTGCTGGGTCCCAGGCCTGGAGGCAATGGCCGGTGGAAGGTGGGGCAATGCCTGAGTCAACTCCCCAGCGCCACCTAAACGCTGCGGGGTGGGGTACACCTGTCATCCCAGCACTCAAGAGGCGGGGGAGGGGGGGGGGATTGCCAGGAGTTTGAGGCCAGCCTGGGCTCCATAGGAGCTCAGCCTGGACAAGAGCAAGACCTTGTCAGAGAGAGAGAGAGAGAGAGAGAGAGAGAGAGAGAGAGAGAGAGAGAGAGAGAAACAAAGAAAGAAGAAAAGAAAGAAAGAAAAAATTGTACAGCTGGGCCCTACAGGGCAAGCCTGTCACCCAGCATTCTGGGAGGCAGAGGCAGGAAGATCCCAAGTTCCAGCCCAGTATGGGCACTTTAGTGATATAGAGAAACGCTGTTTCAAAAGCCAAAACTAGAAATAAAACATGGTGACCTGAGGATGTGGCTCAGTATGAAGCCTCTGGGTTCAATTCCCCATACCAAAATTTAAAAAACCCTGCCTTGCTGAATTTCTGTGCAGGTTACAGGTAGCTTGTGCCTTGACCTTGGGCTGGGGCCGCTGCATCTCTTCCCAGTACGGGCATGTGGGAGGAAACGTGCTGAACTTCAATACTTTGCAAATATTTGCATTTTTGCTGAAGGACTTTTCCATGCTACAGTTTTATTTTGAGAGAGGATCCTGCCAAGTTGCCAAGTCGTCCAGGCTGGGCGATACTTGTGATTCTCCTGCCTCAGTCTCCCAAAATGCTAAGCTTACAGGCATGTGCCACAATGCCTTCCTATTTTTCTTTTGAGAAG
The DNA here is from genome assembly GCA_004027205.1 of Ctenodactylus gundi. Classification (NCBI taxonomy): domain Eukaryota; kingdom Metazoa; phylum Chordata; class Mammalia; order Rodentia; family Ctenodactylidae; genus Ctenodactylus; species Ctenodactylus gundi. Next base: position 12,954 of record PVKB01006418.1, on the reverse strand, counting down.
TTTGTTTAGCCTGTTTTGAACATGTCACTGGTCTCTTCTAAACGTATGCGGAATCCCAGAACTCCGGATCTACAGTGCCCTCTAGTGACCTCTGTGTCCCTACACTGACACCTAGCGTTTGATTGGGGCCAGAACTGGAATTACATCCAGGTCTTCTGATTCTTTTGTATTTAGCAAAGTTTGTTGTGGCTCCGTGACAATTGACTTAATCTTCATATAAACGTGTAACACTGAAACTGAGTTATTGTACATTTGTTTTTGCTCTGCTTCTGCACAGAAAATCTTTGAGCTGGTAAGCAAAAGGAAACATTAACTCAGTAACTTCCCTGAACAGCCACAGTGGAGATTATAGCCAGCAGGGGCTGGATTCGTGGTGTGTGTCTTGTCAGAGCACAAGGCCCCAGGCTCCAAAGGACTCTGCTCTTGGCTCAGTGTTCTGCTACAGTCCTCATGAAATTCTTCTTCACAGTTTTTGAACAAGGGCACTGCCATTTCATTTGACACCGGGCCCAGCAAATGACGTAACAATTTCTTCAAAACCCACATGAGAGCACCTCGCAGGAAAGTAAGCCAGCAAAAGTGGTCAGCCTGAGGGTCGTATGTGTTTTTCAGTTGATGAACCAAAAAACGCAAAGAGGGTTGTATTTGTCAGAATTTGTAAATTTTAATGGTTTAAAACTCAAAATCTAAACCAAAAATGGACTAAAGAAGTAGCTCAGAATGAAGGCCCTGAGTTCCACCTCCATTACTGAGAGAAAGAGAGAGAAAGAGAGAGAGAGAGAGAGAGAGAGAGAGAGAGAGAGAGAGAGAGAGAAAGAAAGAAAGAAAGAAAGAAAGAAAGAAAGAAAGCAGCTCTGTTTCTCCTCCTGTGAAATGGTGTGAGCGAGGTCTACCCAAAGTCACTGTGAGAATTAAAGTTGCTGCCTTTGCTGAGGGTCAGTACAGGCTGGCAGAGTATTGCGCTATCACCAGGTTTCCCAGGCTGGGCTGGAACTTGTGATCCTCCTGCCTCGGCCACCCAGGGTGCTGGGACGACAAGGCTCTGCCTCCGGGCCTGGTGACACAGCCTCTTTTTACCTTGATTTCCCAGCTAAGGAAAGGAAGGCTCTTGGACTTGCAGTGAGTTACCCTAGATCATAACAGCTTCTGACAGGCGGAGGTAGACTGGGCCAGGACAGGTCTGGTTCTCCTCATGAGATTCACCCCACACTAAGCTCTGGCCAGCCTACTGCATGCCGGGAGCCCCACAAGGGGTCGCTTCCAATTTCTGTTTCTCTCTTCCTTTGTTTTGCAGTACTAGGGATCAAATCCAGTATCTTCTCACCACGCTCCATCCCCAGACCACTTTTTATTTGTGATTTTGAGACAGGGTCTCTCTAAGTTGCTCAATTGCCCAGGCTAGGCTCGAACTCTCAGTCTTCCTGCTTCAGCCTCCCAAGGTGCTGGGATCACAGGCCTGTGCTCTCAGCCCCGGCTACTTCCCCATTTCATGGCCTGTCATTCCAACAGTGCAGGATCCTGGTTGCCAGATGCAGCAGCTGGACACGTGTCTCCCTGAACATCCTGTCTCTTCCCATATGCACAGGCTGTGACGTGATCCTGCCGCAGGATCCACGCTCCAAGGACCACAGCCCAGAAGCGGCCACTGCTGCCCTCCCTGCCCACAGGGCTGTGCCTTCCTGAGGCTGTGGTGTCTCCTGCTGTGCCCCTCCTGGGACACTGTGCACACACATCAAGTGTCCATCAGACCCTTGGCCAACCGGGCTGATTGTCATCCACTAAAATCCCTCACAATCTTGTTATTCCTGGGTCATGAGGTTCTTAAAATATCTTGACAGGGTGAATTAAATATAGTAAGGGTGGCGTCTTCTCCCTCACATGAAAGGATCTTCAGAACACTCAGAGGCTGGCTGTAGTCTGGGTCAGGAGGTGGGGGTGCCAGCTGTGAGGCTGTGCCTGTAGGTCCTTCTTGGGGCTAGGAAGGCTCCCACAGACAACAGTGGTGTGTGGTGGCACCAGGGTGGCGACTCGGTGACTAGGGAGAGCAGAGGCCTGGGATGCACCACCCAGCCACCCCCTTGTATTAGATAGACAAAGCAAGACCTTCTCTAAGAAAAAATTAGGTGGGGGGGTTGTGTTCAGGAATACAGCTCAGTGCGTTAGGGAGGCTGACAGAGAGGGCCGGCTACATGAAGGGAGAGAATCCCTCTGAGAGCTAAGACGGGATCAAGCTATATAAAAAGTGACCCTGGTTGCAAGCTAAAATGACACATAGTTGTCAGTTCCTTTGAGGAGTCGCCTCCTATTTTTCCCCAATTTAATGACTTTTTATTAGAATGTTTTTTTGTTTTTTTCTCCCAGCAGTTACTAGTGTATATACTCAATATCCAGTGGTTACATTGAGCTTGCGGATTTTGTGCAAATACATACCACGACAACATTATGATCCCCTCCTCCCCTTATCGGTCCTCCCGCTCCTTCCCTCACCCCCAGCACTCCCACTACTGCACACACTTGGTTCTGGGATTCTCATGTCGGAGAAGCCATGAGATATTGTACCTTCTGAGTTTGACTCATTTTGCTAAGCGTGAAAGACCTAGATATTAAGATGGAAACACGGAACCTTCTGGAGAAAATAATAGGCAAAACTCTAGAAGATGTAGGAGTGGGCAAGGGCTTTCTAAATGGGATATCGGATGCAAAAGTAGTAGCTCCCAGGATCAACACATGGGATTGTATCAAATTAAAAAGTTTCTGCGTGGTGAAGGAAAATACCCATAGTATGGTTTCTGTTGTATTTTGTTTGGGGATTTTTGTTTGTTTGGTTGGTTTGGTTTGAAACAGGCTCTCACTCTGTAGTCCAGGCTGGTCCTGAGCCCTAGTCTGAATTTGCAATATGCAGTAGTTACATTGGACTTGAGAAACTGGTGCATGTACATACGGCAACATCTTCACTTCCACTTTCCCTCCCTTCTCCCACCCCTCCCACACCCCTTTTCCTTTCCACAAATCTGTCCTTCTCCCTGCTTCCTGCCATTTCTACTGTATGGCTCTGTTGCACATTTATACTTTGGGTATCTCATATTAGAGAAATCATGCAGTGTTTAATCTTCTCTGTTGATTCACTTCGTTGAACATAACAGTCTCAAGGTGCATCCATTTTCCTACAGTGAATCAAATTTATCTTTCTTTATGACAGAATAGAGCTCCGTTGTGTAGAGACACCACGATTTCTCTATCCTTTGGTCTGTGGCTGGACTTTTCCCCATCTTTCGTTATTTAGCAATGATGAGTTGTGCTACTGTGACCATTGGGGAGACTATGTCAACTTGAGGCAATCAGGCCTTTCTGTTTTCATTTTGAGACAGAGTCTAAGTTGCTAAGTTGCCCAGACTGGGCTCTAGCCTTTCATCATCCTGTCTCAGCCTAAGGCCAGCCCCGTGTTGCTGGAGTAAGACCTCCTGAAAATAAAGCACTCACTGCCCCAGGGCCAGGGACCTGTGCCTCCCACAGCTCGGGAAGACTCTGTCAGCCTGGGCCACCTTTGCATCCTGTATGCTGGTTCCCAACCAGCTCCAGGTGAGAGAGGATTGCAATTCAACACTGGGCTCTTTTGCTGACTTATGACTTGGCTCTGTTTCCTCCCTCCAGAGCTGGTGGAAAGGGAAGAGCTTGGTCCCGGGAGTCACCTGGCCCAGCCTTCCAGATCCACAGCCTGCAATATCGATGAGGGATGGTCCTCCCTGAGACTGCAAGAGGAGATGGTGCACCATTCCAGGGTCCAGCCATAGCATGTGATCCAGTGTGTGCATCTGGCTGAGAAACTCAGCAGGACTAGGGTTCCCTGGACTCAGCTTGGTCACGTGGCCATCGGAAGACACCTCTCTTCTTCCACCCTCAACTGCATTTGCGTTTTCCAGATGAGTGGCACCCAGCTTGCTCCTGAGGGACCTCTTCTGTAGGCTGGGGGCAGGAGAAGGGACAGGTAGCGGTAGGACTTGCACTTATTCAAGAGCTAGGCCAGCTTGGTGAAGCAGACCTGAAACAGTGACTAAGGTGGATAAGAAACGCCCTCAGATTTTTATGAACCTGCCTTTCCATTGGATGGCACTTGGTGGCAGCACTCACCACAGTTTTTTGTCTGTCTGTCTGTTTGTTTGTTTGTTTATCACATCTCATAATAACACTGGAGAAAGTAGACTTGCAGAGCTGCTTCAGAGACCTGCCACAAGAGACCTCCCAAGAGGTAAACAGTTTATTTTTCTCCTTTTTTGGGTCACGCTTAGCAAGGCTGGGAAGGTTGCCTCCTACAGAGTTAGGCAAGGGTTTTGTTTTGTTTTGTTTTAATCAAAATCTGGGCAGGCTTATTATATCCCCCAACCTCCTAGAGGTTGGACATGAGAGTAGGATATCTATTTTGTACCAGGGTGATGCCAGGTCCAAATACAGGTAAGGAACAGTGCTGGGCCTCTCCATACCACCAGGCTCCTTCCGCCATTGGCCCAGAACACTTCAGAGGTTTTTGGGGAGAGTAGGGGGAATGCAAACATGCTCCTGGTAGCTAGAGCAGATCACTGCTGAGCCACTTGTGAGGCAGTAGAAGACAAGACCCTTAGGAACTCAGCACCTACAGGCCTCACGAGTCCACACCCTTTGCCAAAAGCCTGGGACATGCCCCCTCCATGCCACAACCTACCTCTCTTCTCTATACTATGGTTTCAACCCAACTACAATGAAGAGATACATGCCAAAATAACTATCAAAGACTTTGTATTTGTTTAATAAATAGATCTTTACAGAACACACAGCACAAATAACTTACAGATCAAACACTTGATGAGAAATAAATGTTGTTACCTTGGCAAAGGAGGAAAGCTTTCTCCTCACAAAATGACCAGGTTGCTTATGCACCTAAAAGCTGCAAACATGTACGTGTATGTATCCGGGCTGCTCTCTACCCTCTATCTGATTTCCTTGTACATTTCAGAATTATTACTCAAGGAAAAGCTATAGAAAGGTAGTAAGCACCATTTCAAATACAAAATCTTTTGGGGAGTTTGTTACTGTAAGCTTCAATCAGGAAACATTACTCTATAGAGAGCTAAAAATCAATGGACAGATGAAAGTAAACAGTTCTGAAACACCCTAAAGCCCGCTCATCACTGAGAACAAGAGGAGAGGCACCACATTCGTTTGTGTTAGCAATACCAGGCTTCCATCGCTCCCTGGAGAGGGCTGCCCAATACCAGGGCATCTCCGATCAGGAAGCCGGCTGGACTTGTCCTCTGGTGAACAGGGTGGGGGGTTGTGTGACACCCGTGGCTGATCCTCCTGCTGCTCCGAGACACCCACGAGCTGTGTTCCAGGACTAGGCCAGGACTGGATGAGCTGGTGGGAAATGGCTAAGTCAGCCACTTCAGAGCTCTTCTGCAAGCAGATGGGGGCTGGCTGTCCAGTCCTGGCCACGCCTGCGCGAAAGGCCCAGGTGGCCACAGCCGGTGTGCTCCTGCCACGGGAGCCCTAGGGGGTGGCGGGGGTGTGAGTAGCTTCCTGGGAGGCTGTCACTCAAGGCTCCGGACTTCTGTAGGAACTGCAAGACATCTCAACACCCTACATGTCTGTGGCATTGAAATGACAATGTAGTGTCTCAGGTATCACCAGTGCTGGGTGACTTTGGAATGCATAGTTAACACGGAAGATGAAAGTAATCCGAATATTCTTTCTGCACAGAATAAGACTGGATAGGCTTTCTGGGGATGAGTCCCTCAGTATTTTTCCTACCTCTTCCCAGTGTTAGGGAAGCTGACAGAAAGGCAAATTAGTTTAGGGACATGGGTCCTCTGGGAACTAAAACGCAAGTTCAAGTTGTAAAAAATATAAACTTAACCACAGGCTAAAATGGATACTAATTGTCAAGGTCTTTTGGTTTGGGTTTTTGGGTTTTTTTTTTTTTTTTCTTTCCCTGGGTTTTCCCTTTAAAAAAAAAAAATTTTTTTTTTTTGAGGCCTGTCTCACTGTACAGTCAAGGCTTGTCCTGAACTCACTATACAGCCCAGGCTGACCTTGAATTTGTAACAATCTTCCTGCCTCAGCCTCCTCAGTGCAGAGATTATAGGTATGTTAGAGGAATCTAACCCTTTTGTCAGCCAGGAAAGAATTAGAACTCAAAAAAAATGCCCAGGGAAGAGAAATCTCCCTTCTCCAGGCCTGACCTTGACTGCAAATCTAGAAACAGAGCTAACCGCATCCCAAGACAGAAAAGCGCAACAGCTGTGCCCAAAGGAAAACACATAGACTTGATTTTTTCATTTGACTTATCATGAACTCCCTATGCTTCCTTTTCTTGTTCGCTTCATGAGAGAGCATGACCAAAGAAGAAAAATAAAAGTATGTTGGACAATAAAACAGTTATGCCAATTGGATGAGGAACAAATTCAGAACAAGGTCAAGCAAATTGAGATGAAAGTAAATTAATTTTCATTGACCCTGAACAGTACAGTCTTGCAAGGGTAAATTGTCTCCTTAGGGGGAATTCTAATAAAGGAGTCATTTAAAGTTTTATAGCAGGGAGCTTAATGGAGACAGAAGGAATTTCTTAAGTTACAGGAGAGTCAGAGGGACCTGAGATTAAGTGGAACTGTGAAGGACACTTTGTGGCTGCCTTAAAAGTGACCCTTGGTGGGCACTGGTGGATACATGTGCACCCTCTGAAGTGGGCTGATGCGGACAGTCTGCCTCAGTTCACCTTCACACAGCACACATTACTCCTGTTCTTAACCTCATCAAGGAGAATGAGAAACGTGATGTGTACATCTACACTAATTTATCTATGCAAGTTTTTTTTTTTCATGGTTTGTGTTCTACACTTTGTGTCCTGTTTGTTTCTTCAAACATCAGGGTCAACACTGATGTTGTAAATAATTTTTAAACCAAAGTATTGTATAAGTCTGTGTGCTTTGTTTTTCTGGATAGTTTTGTGAAAGGAGACAATGGAGTTATAGGGAGTTAGGGATACAGGGTCCCCCAGAGACGGAGAGGTTGTTGGAAAGCAGGTTTACAGAATAACTCCTGCCACTCCTAAGTACTGCTTAATGGATAAACATTAAGTAGCTAAAAGAAAACTACCTAAGGGTGGGCTCAGCTGCCGCTTAAGCAATGACTAAGCTGCTTAGCATAGGACAGCCCCTTACCCCGCTCAACTGTACAACCCCTAGACGGCGAGCCAGGGAGCAGCCCACATTTCCAGGGACCCCTTTTCACTAAAAGAAGCTTTACTTTCCTTCTTTCTAACCTGTAAGTTTCCCAATAAAGTGTTCTTTTCACAACCTGCCTCTGGTCTTTTGTGACTTGTTCTTCGAGCCTGTAGAGAAACGAACTCAGCACGGAGGCCCCATGGAATTGGGGCCTGACACCACAACCGCTAACCATTTGATCAAAATGAACACCAAAGTCGTCCTTCTTTGTTAACAAAGCCATCCATTTGTTAAATCAATTTAAAGAAGAGACATTGTGCTAATTCTTTTAAAAAATTAACAAGGCTATTATTGTAAACAATTACCGGTGGCTCTTTAAAAAAGCTTTACCTAGGGTATAAATTGCTGTGAAAAAATACTAGTGGTTAATGAAAACGCTCAAGGAGACGATCCAAAAGAACTAGAAGAGAAACTTTCCAGCAATTTCTAGTGTTGGACAGCAAATACCCTCAGACCCAGTAAGTAAACATAGAGAATCTAATTCCACTTTCTAAGATAGAGTTATACTTTCCCTGAGGGATAAATTTTTCTGAATGTGTAATTCCATTTACTGTCTCACAAACATCAGGTCCAGAAATTTAGACTATAAACAGAGAAATAGAAACATATACATTGTTAGGAAAAGGCAGATCACAATCTCGGCCATAAAAGAGGCTTTTATTGGAGGGAAAAGCCAGACAGGGTCTCTGTAGCCCAGGAAGGAGCCAAAAGCATCTCTCTCAGCCAAGTGAGGGGTTTTATAGTGTAGGATGGTAAGGTTGTTGGGGAAAGTTGAGGCAGGTATTAGAATTGGGTGAGGAGATGTGGAGAAAAGTTGCAATGAGCCTACAGTTGGGCGGCCCTCCTGGTCCTGAAGGAAAAGCCATTACTCCCATGTCTGGTGTCCCAGGACAGCTGCATTTCAGATAGCTGCGGTGGCTTCAGCTAGCTGCACTGCCCACTTCAGACCCTGTGGCACAGGCCTGTGATCTCATCACTCCGAGAGGCTGAGGCAGATGTTTCACAAGCTTGAGCCCTACCTGGGTAATTTGGCAAGTCCCTGTCCCAAATAAACAATAAAAATGGGGCTGGGGTTATAGCTTGTGTGAAAGCCCTGGGCACGACTTCCAGTACCACAGGAGGAAGAAAAAAAATAAAAACAAGTAAGGGGCAGTTTTTCTCCCATCAATGTCATTTTGTTAAAGAAGAAGTGTTTATTATATCCAAAATGATAGAGATGAAAGTTAATACAGCTACATGGAAGTAGCTCCTGGATTAAGCATTGTATTAAGGTTCATGGGAAGATAGAATAGAAATTTTCATGTTTTAGAATTCTTATTAAATACTTTAAAGGTGGAAATTGGTAGGTGACAGGCATGCGCCACCACTCCCAGTTTATGTGGTGCTGGGGAATCGAACTCGGGCACTTAGCACTTGACATAGAACTTGCTAGGCAAGCACTTTAACCGCTGAGCCGTTCCTCCAGCCCCATCACTTGCCATCTTTCAGGGAGCTTCATAATTCCTCCTTCAGAGAAGGACCTGTCTTTATCGGCAAGACAAACTGAACAAGGTGCTGGCTCACAGCCTGGGCTGAATTGACTGCTATTCTACATGTGGAGTTTTAAAGAGACTGAAGCAAGTGGAAGTCTGAGGCACTAGGTCAGGTGAGAATGGTGGGTGTGGCAACACATCCCACGCAAGCTCCAGTAACTTTTGATAGTGATCAAACTTTTGTGGTCTTCTGTTGTCGTGATGGAACCGAACTTCTTGCCAATTAATGAGCTCTGAGTATTTCTAGATGAAGGATTTGTTCAAACTATCCACTTGCCCACAGTACACATTTGAATTGGTTGTTTGGTTCCTTGGTAGGAGCTCAGAAAACATGGCACCTTTAAAATTCCACCACACTAACCAGCCAAGAAACCATCCGGGTGTAGGCACATCCTGTGCTTTGCCACAACCCTCTCCTGGACCCTCCCAGGGTCCTGTTAGCTCCTGCACCCCAGCGAACTGCCAGGAAGCCATCTCAGGCATGCCTGCCAGTGCTGCAGGACTCTCCCTACACCCTTTCAAGTTCCCAGCAGTTTATGTGCCTCCAGGGACCCACCTAGAATTCATGCCAGGCCTAGGTCTATCCAGCACTGTGCCAGACCCACCCAGAGGCTGCACCAAGTCAATGTATATTGGGTGCTGTGCAAGAGCCCAGCCTGAAATCCTACGGGGCTCACTCATCCATCTAAAGGCCACCAGGTCCAGCTGGAAATAATGCAAGGACAAAGAGGAAAGCTGCAGGATCAGTAGCTGAGTAGAACTCACCAGACTGCGAGATCCTGCACCTAAGGATGTTTACATCCAAATAATAAGGGGGGGGGGGGGGGGGGGCAACCAATTTTTGTTTTGTTTTATTTGATATTCTTTGTTTTGATTTGGGTTCTGTTGGGTTTGGGTGGTTTTTTTTAGTTGTTGTTCTCTTCTTGCATTTCTTTCTTTATCTTTCTTTGGTTTAGATTTCTACTTTTCTTCAAATTGACCAAATTTCCTCAATTTTTTCTTTTCTATTTTCAATACTCTTTCTTTGTTACTTTTTCTTCCTTTCTTGTTCATTTCCCCCTTCCTCTGCTTTATTTCCATCTCCTTCTGTCTATTTATTTGATAGTCCCTGAATCTCTACCCCTCTTGATTAACTGTCTAAGAAAAATACCATAAATATTTCCACAGATGCACTCTCCCCTTCACTCAGAGTTCTCCCTGACTCATCTAAATCTACCTTTGAGAGCTCTTCACTATCTGTTGCTCTCTGACAGGGAACAGAGCACTGACAGATCAATCACTGTCAGAAGAATACTCTTCTGCTTCCCATTGTATATCTAAAGCTCTCTTATTACCTGGGTTATATTACTGTTATCAATAGTACATTTTAATAAGTCAATCATAGGTTAAGTTAGATATATAGTAAGGGTATATTGAACCTATTAATCTTGTGGGTAGAGTGATTTATACTGATAGTTTAGTTACTAGGATCTGCCAGTGAATTGTTAATATTGGATAGTGTTGTAAATGTAACCCTTTATTCAAAGTTTGGATGTTAAGGCTGCTAAAGACCTCCATACCCAAGATACAGTAGCAAATGTTCTGACTATAGACCATATGTAGCTCTGTACTCTGTTTCTTCTCCACCAAAAAGTACAGAAGATTAAGGTCTTAGCAAAAGTCTGGACATCAGGAACCCCTTAAAATTAATAGCTAAACTAGTTGAAAACAGTCCTAAATTATAAAACTGGAACAAAAACCAAATAGCACTTCAGGCAAACCCAACAAATGTATCTCTGGAATAGAGTGAGTCCCTCAAAAATATTTCAGCTTCAACTCACTGCAACAGAACCGTGAGGAAACAAGGTACTAGGCCACCAACAAAAAGGTCTAACACTCCACAAGCTGATATCAGGGATCTTGAAATAGCAGATCCAACAAACAGTGAATTCAATAAAGATGATGATTTCCGGACCCAGAAGCTCACACAGGACATAAAAGAGATGACAGAGAGGTCAAAGCAGACATATAGGAGTACAAAAAAAAAATTGACAAGAAGTTTGAGGAGAAGAAGAAACAGACAGATAATTAAGGCAGTTCAAGAAATCAGGGAACAATTCAGCCAAGATATGAAAACAATAAAAACTAAACTACAAGAAGTGAAAAACTCACAGGAAAAAATAAATAATTAGTTTCAACATTTTGAGGACAGACTATTAGACCTGGAAAATAAAGTTGATAAAATTGACACGCAGGCAGTGAAGAATGCAAAAAAAAAAAAAAAAAAAGCAAGAAAGAGAATGGTTACAACAGCTAATGGATACCTCAAAGAGAAACAACTTTAGAGTTATGGGAATGCAGGAGAGAACTGAGAACAGAGCAAAAGGCTTGAAGAAAGTGTCCAGTGAAATTATGGAAGAAAATATTCCAAATCTAAGGAAAGAAATGAACATTGAACTACCTTAGGCATATAGAACTCCAAACAACTTTGACCAGAAAAGAACATCCCTGCAATACATCATGATTTAAATCCTTGAGACCCAACACAAAAAGAATTTTAAAAGCTGTAAGAGAAAAGCAGCGGGTGACTTATAAAGACAAGCTCATCAGGATAACCGAAAACTTCTTAACCCAAACCCTGAGAGCCAGGAGCTTGTGGAGCGACATCATCCAAGAACTAAAAGAACATAGATGTCAACCGGACTGCTATATTCAGCAAAATTATCTTTTAAATTATAGGGAGAAATTAAAACTTTCCATGATAAAAAAAAAAAGCCTAAAGAAATTTGCAACCACTAAACCAACGTTGCAGAAAATACTATATGGAAAGATATATATCTAGTGATTTCTGGGTTTAGTAACCTAGTTCTATGAGACCTCAAGTTGCTGCAGCCCTTCCTCCTAATAAAGCAGTGAGAACCAATGGCCTATGGCATGAACTATTTGAAATGATACAGTTACTGGATCCTTATCATTATCCTGACTCCCCATTTGTGAGGAGTGATGCTTTTGGTAATTCTATATATAATATACTTGAGAACTTCTGGATAAGAAGTGAAAAATATGATGCTGGCTTGCTCCTCTTAGCATTTTCAGACAAACTAATGAAGGATAACAATGAGCTCAGGGATTCAGACTTCGGACACCAGACATGCATAGACTCCTTGAGAGCATCAAAATGTGTTCTGGAGAAAAATCTTCTTTCCTTTAGCCATAGGGCTGAGGTTGCTAAAAATCAAGCTCAACCCCTCATAATCGAATTAGCTGAACTGCACAACCAGGTCAATGCACAGCCTAGAAGGGTATCTGAAGTTAAAGTGAGGGCATTAATTGGGAAAGAATGGGACCCCGCCAATTGGGATGGAGATGTGTGGGAAGCGCATGGAGAGAGTGAGGAATCCATAAATGCTGAAGAGGTTATTTTGCCAGAAGAAGGGGTTCCCCAACCCTCAGCAGCAGAGGCTTCCCCAGCCCTACCCTCTGTGCTGTTGGCTTCTCCACTCCTGCCTGAGGAAACTAATTCTGTGTTGCCTATGGAGACAGTCAGCAAACTCCCTGATGCAATTACCAGGCAGGACAATGCTGATGCTCTTCAGGACCCACCTGAGGACCCACCTACCTCTTCCTCTAGGCTGATAAGCAGGGTCAAGTCCATCTCTATCATTGTATTTGTAAGCCTTCCAAATAGATCCTTTTTGTTATTTCTGTAAATTCTGCCTTTTGGAAGAACTCTAACTAATACAGTCACTATATACTGGTTAAGGGAACAATAGAAAAGGAAGAATTTACAATCAACATATATGCTCCCAACTCTGGAACATCCTATTTTGTAAACCAAAAATTATTAGATCTGAAAGGACATATAGGCCCCAGTACAATTATAGTAGGGGACTTTAATATTCCTTTATCACAAATAGACAGACCAACTAGACAGAAAATCCATAAAGAAATACCACAGTTAAATGACACTGTAGATAACTTGGACTTAACAAATGTCTACAGTGTTCCACCCAACATCAACCGGCCCCAATTTTGTAAAATACAACCTAGAAGTGATATTTTGGAGATAGATGTCAAATTTTTAAGACAGAAGTTCTCTTAGAATTTCCTTTGTGGACTTTTTTTTCAGACAGGATCTTTTTTTGTAGTCTAGGATGCTCTTGTCCCTTGTGTACTTTTTAAAAAGATGC
>PVKB01006417.1:0-62840 GCA_004027205.1 Ctenodactylus gundi | reverse complement strand
CAAAGCCACCTCGGGAGTGCTGGCAGGCCCTTCTTGTGTGGGCACTTGGAAGCTACCTCAAGGGCTGCTCCCGGGCTTTACCGTAGCTACTGGGCCAGGCCTCAGGTGGACACTCACAAGTCACCCCCATAGATGTCACCAGTCCAGGCCTCAAGTGGACACTTACAAGCCCCCTGAGTTGGCTGTCAGGCCTGGCTTCGGGTGGGCACTCACAAGCCACCCCCAGGGTTGTTACCAGGTCTTACCTTGGGTGGGCACTCAGAAGACATCCTCATTCTAGCTGCCAGGCCCGTACTTGGGTCTGCACTCGAAAGCCACACATGGGATGGCTGTCGGGCCCAGCCTTGTGTGGGCACTCAGAAGCCACACAGGGTTGGGTGCCAGGTCCAGCCTCTTGTGGGCTCTCAGAAGCCTCTCCGGGGTTTGCTGCCAGGCTTTGCCTCAGCTGCCGAGCCAGGTCTTGGGTGGGCACTTAGAGGCAACCGCAGCAGTGGCTGCCATGCCCAACCTTGTGTGGACACTCAGAAGTACCCCCCAACTAGCTGCTCGGCCCAGCCTTGGTTGGGCACTTGGAAGCCACCCACAAGGTCGGTGCTAGGCATTGCGTTCGACGGGCACCTGGAAGCCAGCCCAGGGACAGATGCTGGGCCCAGCCTTGGGAAAGCAGTAGAAGCCACCCCCAGCGTGGCCACCAGGAATAGTCTTGGCTGGGCACTCAGAAGCCACTCCCAGGGTTAGCATCAGGCCCCACTGTGGTGGTGCACTGCGAAGCAACACCTGGGGGTCCATATGTAAATATGTACATGCAGAAATATACACATGCATGGTAATTACACAATTACAGACTGACAAGTCTCAAGATCTGTAGTTGGCCAGCTGGAGACACAGGAGAGCCAATGGTATAGTTTCAGTCTGGAGGCTGGCAAAATTGATATCCAGGCTTCGATTGAAGTGTGAAAGTGGGAAAAATTGCTGTTTCAGCTTGGGAAGTCAGGAAAAGAAGTTCTCTCTTGCTGAGCCTTTGTGTTGTATTCACTCATTTTACTAATTGATTTCATTCATTTAATAAAAAGCAATTTTTTACACAATTAATCTATTCAAATGACAACCTCATCCATAAACATCTCCAATAACAATTGTCCAAATGTCTGGGTATTTCATGTCCCAATCAAGGTGACACATCCAATCAACCTTTGAAACAATTTTTATTGAAAAATTAAAAAATATAGTTCTCAAGTAACATGGTTAAGAGAGTGAGGAGGGGAGCCTGAGGAATGGCTCAGTGGTTAAAGCACTTGCCTAGCAAGCACTAAGTCAAGGGCTAAGTACCTGAATGCAATTCCCCAGCATCACATAACCTGGGCATGGTGGCGCATGCCTGTAATCTCAACATTGAGGAGGCCAAGGCAGGAGGATTACCATGAATCCAAGGTCAGCCTGGGCTCCATAGTGAATTCAGAGCCAGCCTGGGCTGCGAGTGAGACTGTGTCTCAAAAAGAAAGAAAGAAAGAAAGAAAGAAAGAAAGAAAGAAAGAAAGGAAGAAAGAAAGAGGGGAGGGATAGAGTCCCCGGGGAAAATATTTTTGCTCAGCACTTCAAAGAGCTCTTACAATTCAATGCTAAACAGCCAGACATCCAGCAATTTACACAATTTAGAAAATTGGGGAAACGACTGGAGCAGATGCTCCCTACCTGCTCATCCATAGAAGAATGGTTAAAGATGTGGTAACTATGCACAATGGAATACTATGAAATACTATGCAGCTATAAAGAAAGACAGATATGAAGTGTTTGAATGAAATGGGGCCACCTAGAATCAATAAGGCTCGGTGAAATGGACCAAGCACAAAAGATTGACGATAGATGGGTGTCCCTCTTATAAAATGAGCAAAAATAATAACGTAAAAGGCCCCAACGGTGATGACAGGGTGGAAAAAGAAGCAATGGTAAGATAGGAAAGGGCTGAACCTCTGAAAAAGGGGTGGACATAGACTCACAGAGTGGCCAAACCCCATGGTTCTAATGTGTTACAGAATTTGGAATTCATGTACTTACAAGACATGATAAATCAAAGAAAAGAATATATATATATATATATATATATATATATATATATATATATATATATATATATAAAGTATATATGACCGATTGGCCAGAAAACACATAAAAATGTGTTCTTCATCTTTTATGCACCAGAAAACTTCAAATTAAAATCATGAGATAAATGGAATGGTTAAAATGAAAGTAATTGATACGGGCAAACACAGGTTAGAATATAGAACAACTAGAATTCTAATGCATCACTGGAGGTTATTAAATTTGTGTAACCATTTCATGAAGTATGAGATATGATCAAAATATACAATGAATGCTTACATTTGAAAACCTGTCTTACACTAAAAGAAGCGTTGACACCAGTCCCTCTTGAAATACTCCCCCTCCCTCTGAATACATCTCGTTATTCTTGTCACCTTCTGAAGCAGTTTTGGCAGTCATCTTTTGTGAGTGTCTTTCCAAGTAGTGATAAAAAGAATACGGTAAATGTCGCTGATGACTGTTATCTACCATAAAGGCAGACTTGTAAAAATATTACTGTGTGTCCTCAACTACTTTATTCACCGAATCTGGCACATGGAACTTTCGGTTTTTTCTCAAAATTAAAATTACCGTGTAAGGTAAACTTTTAGAATCATCAAGGTAGCCCCAACAGACAAACCAAAGATGCTCATGAAAGAGGATTTCTATACCTGCTTCAGAAAGCGGCAAGCACGATGGGGCAAGTGCGCCTGAATCGAGGGGGAGCATTTTGAAAGAGATTAATGGTGATGTGATTTTTCCTGCAATAAAGTTTAAAAATTTAACATTCACTATATTTTCAAAGTTTCTTCTGAGGTTATACATGTAACTAACCCATGACTCTGCAATTCTATTGGGAAATGTTTACCCAATAGAAATACTTGCAGAAATACGTATGTTTACACAAATACTTGTAAACAAATGCTCATGGCAACTCGATTCATAACAATTAAAACCCGGAAACAGCACAAATATTCACTAGCAGGTGAATACATAAATAGTGGCATGCCGACTACGACTGAGGGTCTGTTCAGAAAGACTTTTCCTATCTCAAATCTTTAGGAGTCTTACTTATTTTTACCCCATTAGATCTAGTGTTTTGTTTCTATTTTAATATCTAGGCTTTTGATCCGTTTTGATTTGATTTTTATAGAGAGTGAGAGAAATGGTTCTAGATTAATTATTCTGCACATGGAGAATGGATTTTCACAAAACGGTTAAAGAGGCGCTATTTTTTCCTTCTGCATATGCTTTCTGTCCCTTTGTCAAAAGGTCAGTAGCTGAAGGTGAGTGGAATTATTTCTGCAGTCTAAACTAACTCTATTCCACTGATTAGCATGGAATTTTTCTTTTATCCCTGTAGCTTTGTAGTATAATTTGAAGTCTGGAATTGTAATGCTCCCTGCTTTGTTCTTTTTGTTTGGGAATTCTTTAGTGCTTCTGGGTCTCTTTTGATTCCATATAAATTTTAAGAGTGTCTTTTTCCAGTTCTTTGAAGAATATTGATAGTATTCATACTGGCATTTCATGGTCTCTACATATGATTTTTCACGTTATGGCCATTTTCACAATGTTGATTCTGCCAATCCTGAAATGGGGGTTACTAGGTAATAAAGTTCTGATGCAATCAACAGCATCAACAGCACTGAGTGAATCTCAAAGAAAGTGTTCTGAACAAGAGAAACCAGACATAGTGAATGGTTTTTCCATATGTATCATACGCTGGATCAGCCAAAACTATTTCAGTTATAAATACCATTATCATTTGCTTTAGGCATATGGCAGATGAAAATGGGGTACTAAGGAGTATAAGAATTTTCTGGTGTGACAGAAATATTTTATAACCTAATTGATGCAGTCATTAGATTTGCCATCTAATCACATAACTAAATGGGTACATTTTATGGCACATATATTATACTTTAAAGAATTTATTTAAAATAAACTCAATAAATTTACACAACAGTAGACTTGACATCTCTGAAGGCTGAGTTATTGACTCGATTGAGGGATCTCAAGATCTTCTTCACCCAAAATACAGCACAGAGATACAGGGCAAAATAGGTGATATACATAAAGGATAGAATAATTAGTTCTGAAGTTTTTCTAACAAGAGCTCCAAAAAGGAACAAGTAAAAATAATGAAGAACAATTTTCATGTCTGAGGATTTTCCAGAATTGAAGACAGACTCAAGTGAAAACATCCACTGAATCTCAAGTAGGAAAAGAAAAAATAAATCCATGTTCAGCTAGATTGATGTGAAATTCCAAGCTTCAGAGTTGGTTCTAGTAGTCCTTTAGGATTTGAAGTGCTCCCTTTCTTGGCTACGTTACCACTCTCACTATCTGAATCTTTTTTTATGGTCCCCTCTTCACATAAAACAGATGAGCTTAAAGGGACAATCTGAAGTGCATGGTCACTCAGCTTGGAGATCTTTTTCCTTTAATCTAGTCATCCAGACGTGGGCAGGCACCCGCATTCCAGGCACCCTGATGAGATAATATTTTAATCTTATTCCTCTTTATGAAAGGAAGAGATTTGTCTTCCTTGAGAGAAATTTTGGCATAGAAGTGAGGAAGAATAGTTATTTTGGGCAGGAGGACCTTTTGGAAACACTGACACAACACTCCACAAATGGCTACTTTTTCTACCTCAGTTCAAGACTGGTTTCTGAACTGATGTAAAACACTTGTACCCCGCTATATGGTACCCCAAGGCTCCTTTTCATTTATTCTGAAGCGATAAAAAGGCTGCGCTAGTAGAAGTATGAGCATTCAGAACAGCCAGTGTATTTTGTTAGGTGCTTTATTTTAACTCTTCCTCACCAACATTTTCATAACCTAGTTTTAATTTTGTGATTCTGGAGCATGAACCAGAGGCTTACCCATAGTAGGCAAACACTTTGTCACTCAGCTACACCACAGCACCAATGGGATTCTGGTCCCTCTTTTTTGTGTCATAGATTTGCAATGCTTTGACTGCTGAAAATTAGTATATTTTGCCATTTGTTAGTGATATTAGTTACAGGGTATAATAGGTTCAATTTTGGCACATTGGACATTGCCCTCTTGCCTTCCTCTGCCCCCCTCCCCGATGCCATTTCCCTTTTCTAACACTCTCCCTGCTTGCTACTTTCATGTTACATTTTTCTGTTTCTCTTTTTCCAGAGTCCACATGTGAGATAAAACGTGATATTTGACTTTCTGAGCCTACAAGGAACTGGAAATCATATATTAAGCGAAATAGAGTTTTTTAAGGAAATGCCAATATCTTAGTACATTCTGTGCTATTATAACAGAATGCTGTCCCTCCTTGGTCACAGTTTTATTTTCTGCAGTTTCAGTTATGTCTAGTCATTTATATTTTGAAAATATTAAATTGGAAATTCCAGAAATAAATAATCCATCACTTTTAAAATGTGTTGTTTTTAGTATATGAGGAAATCTTGTGCTATTTCACCTGGAATGTGAAAATACTTTTTTCCAGCTTTTCTATGCTGTATACACTGTCCTCGTATTAGTCACTTAATAGTCATCATAGTCATCAGAACTTCTGCTGTGATATCACAACACTCATGTTCAAGAGACCCTAGTGTAGTAGCCTCCTGCTACTTCACAATGCCTATTCTTTTCACCTCATTTCTACCCAACATGTAAGTATTGTGTCATCTCACATAATCACTAAAATAAGAGTATTATACAATGGCATATTTTGAGAGAGATTACATGTATAATTTTATTATAATATATAATAATTTTCCATTGCCATTATTAGTTATTGTTAATATTTACTATACACAAATTTTAAACTATCATAGGTATGCATGTATAGTAAAAGACACAGTATGTGAAGAGTTCAACATTATCCAAATTTGCAAACATCTGTTGGGGGTCTAGTATTAAATTTCCCAAAGGAAAAAGGGAACCACTCTATCACACATTGGATGATTAATAAATAAATTTATGTCCCACAGTCTGGAGACTGGAAAGTCCAACTTCAAGATGCCAGCTTCTGGTTAGGGACTTTGTACTGTGTCATACCAACTCAGAAGGTGGACAGGCAAAAGCATGCAAGAGTAAGCAAACGATGGCAGTATTCACATTTATAATAAATTTACTCTTGTGATGTTAAACTCACTCCCACAATAAAAGCATTAATCAATTCATGACGATGGTGCTCTTCTGACCTCATCACATCCTGAAAGCCTCACTTCTCAACACTGTTGCACTGGGAATTAAGTTTCCAGTACATGAGCTTTAGGGGACACATTCAAAGGATGGTAGCCTGGGAAAGAAGGTATATCTTGAAAATGACATTATTCTTGTTTGTGAGACAGTCTTTTTTTGGGTGGGTAGGGGTTGAACATTTGTCAGGCTGATTTTAAGTTTTTAAAGTAATTATTTTTGAGACAAGTTTTTAAAGTAATTACGAACTTCATTAATCCAGTCTCCTTGTATAGACTCCATAGATTTTTGCGGTCTTCACTGGCAAGTCAGGCAGTAGCTGTGACTTTATTTTAAATCTCATTACTTGCTTTTCTCTATTTAAAGATGGAAGAAAATGTCCACTAAAAGTGTTTCATTTCCTCCCAGCAAAACATGAAATTAGCATGTCAAGAATGCAGATATATGCTCATGTCAGTGTATTCCAGCCTTTCTCATGGTTTTGTTATTAATTGTTAATCCAGAAAGCCTTTGATTTTTATAAACCAGACCTGGTTCCTGTATCATTGCTTTAAAAAGTCAATATTAAAGGATAGAATAATTGAGATACCCTTAAAGAATATGGCTAAGATAAAAATAAGAAGGCTCAAGTCAATAGAAATTGAATTAAAAGTTGGCATCTTGGAGTTAGATTACATGCAACTAATTGGAATTCTTCTCTTTTCATGACATAATAAAATCAAGTTTAATGATTATTTCTTGAGATTAAATTATGCCTTTAAGATATTGAAGTGGGGACAAATAGGCCAGTCTAGAGGGACTGGGGCACTAAAGTTTATTGTAACAGCTGCAGACAAAATTATTGATGATATTTTCTGAATAAAAATACAAACAACTACAATTAGCTTGAAAAAACTGATGGATCAATTTTAGTCTGAACAGGAAAATTATTTGAATCTGCATAGACAGCCTACAAACAATTAAGATATTTGAAAAAAGATAAGTCATCCATTTATATACTTGTTTATGTTTCCATTGTATCCAGCATCAGAAACTGAAATACAACTGAACAATTGAGTCATTGTTCACTGCTTACCTAGATATCTTTGCAAACATCCTGTATTTTAAGGGTGATTATCATGTTTAATCAATTTCTCCCACATATTGCCTACCATTTTGCAACCTAGAACAATGGATTAAATAGTGATAGGATGCTGCCAATCTTCATGGAGAATTTGAATTTGTATCAGTTTCCAAAGTTATCTGTGACAAAGATGCCCAACGGACCTGCACATATTCCTACATTCATTTCATATTGTAGGGTGACCATTGGGTGGCAGCGCCACTCACAATTAGATGGGGCTGTATGACTAGTTCTCACTAAATGAATTTAATAAGAATTATTGAGACATTTTAATGCCAAAGTAGTTAAGAAGCAGACTTGAGTTTATTTCCTTGTCTGGAGGTTGAATGATGAGAACTTCAGGAGTTAAGAAGATACAAGAGCCACCTTTCACAACCCAGAACACTCACATTCAACTGTGAAATACTTTTATTGTATTCTGACATTCAAATGTTAAACTTTATATATTAGAATACTTAGCAGCAGCTTAGTCAATATGCTATGAGTTTTAGTATCTATGGATTAGAATAAGGTCTTGGAAATCTACAATATTGACTCTTTGACATCAGCAGACAAAGAAAGTGGTAACAGGACTGTCTTAGTTACTTATTTGTTGCTAAGACAAAATACCCAACATCCACAATTTAAGGGAGAAAAGATTTAGTTAGCTCACGGTTTCAGAAGGTCTCACACAGTCTGTTCATGAGCAGCCACAACAGTGGAAACACATTTCAAAGGCTGCAAGGCCATTCACCCCATTGCAGACAGAAGCCAAGTGAAACAAGAGACAAGTTGAAGTCTGCAGACTCAGGCAAGGCTAGAGTTTTCACAGGAAGAAGCTGCAACAATGTTTCTTCCTCCTCGCTTAGGTCAAGGTGCCATTTGGCCCAGGGTAGGTGCTCCTCCTTCACTTCCTGGCCCACAAATCAATAATTAGCACCTGCAGGATTTGCTCTGGACACCCTCTTATCTCAACAGATTGCCACGATCTCTCCAGATCAAGCCCCAACTATCCACCTCTTCCTGCCAGGCCCTGCTTCTCAATAACACAGAGTTCCACAGTTATTCCATTACATCCAAATTACATGAGGCTTTTGGGGGACACTCCAGATCCAAACCATAGAGAGGACATTCTGTCTGTCTCTGTTGCCTCACCATCTCACAAGGGAACTGTGCTCAGTTTCTTCTATTTCTTCTTTCCAAATGCCATCTCGGCCTTTTCCTCCCCATTCTCTGTCTTATTCTTAGTCAATGTGAATGAAATCCATTGAATTTCACAATCACTTCCAAGTTTGTTTGTATGTACTCTTCATAGGGTTTCTCATTTATTCTTGCCACAGTAGCTATGGCTGAGATTAGCAAACCTTTTACCTTGCCACTGAGATCTCAAGTTTAGCCTGAAGCATCTGAATAGAAATCTGACATTTTTGACAGTGTCATTTATGTAAAATTTTCTTCTATATATCTGTGCTTTGAAGATGTGGTAGAGAATATAAGAGAATTTAACATCAGTTAAGCCAGTTTCCAAGTTAAGCTTCCAGTTAGGCTGGCCCCATTGATTACTAGTTGTATTACCTTGAACAAGTTACTTAGTTTGCACAAGCCTCAGTTTCCTCTTCATTAAGGTAGAAGTAGCAATATTATTTTCATTATGAAGTTGTTTTGAAGCCTAAATGTCTAACTCATATTGAATATATAGCTTCATATAACCGTAATGCTTGACTAAAATTGAGGTTCCAAAAAGATGGGCCTTGTTTGGTTTGATTTAATATACCTTCATTGTATAATCACACATATCACATCTATGAAGCATGCATACCTTCATATAAAGCATAAAGTTGTGTTTAAGAAAACAGCCACTAGGGCCAAATTACTCATAATCATTTTCCTAGAAGAAAGACAGAATGAAACAAAGCAGACAAGAAGAAACAAGTTGAGAAAGGGCAGAAGAGAGGGGAGGATGGAGACAGAGAGAAAGCAGAAAGGGGGTGACAGAGAGGGAAAGAGGAGAGGTGCGAGTTTTGATGAAGGCCTGTGTAACACAGCAACTAAGCATAAAGTGGGTTCAGAATCCTGTGTCTGATACTTATCAACATTGTCACCTCGGGAAAATTAGTTAATATCTATGGAACCTAGGCTTTCATCTGTAAAATGGGGGATAATATTGGTATCTCGCTTACTGAGTTGTTATAAAGATTAAATAAATTAATAACTAAAGTGCTTACAGCAACAATGGTTGGAACAACATAAACATATGTGTTTGTTACTTCTGTGGAGAAATTTAGAACTTAGTGCTACTTTCTTGTTCATAGTCCTACCCTGAATCACATATGGAGCAGCGTACCATATGTATTTCAAGTGCTGAGTGTCACTGAAGATCTTCATTGGACCCTGACCTGCTTCACGTTGTTTCTTGTTTGCAATGCACTCGCGAGGCAGTATTTATCCTCTTCGAGTAGCCCCTCCCATATTTTTCTCTAGCTGGCAAAATCATAGCTGATTTCAAACTTTCCCAGGCAGTTAGTTGCTTTTCCTCCTCTGGATTTTCACAGCACTGTGTTAATCATATGTGTATGCTGTTATTTCATCCACTCACTCAAGAACTCTTTTTATATCCTTATAACTTCCAGCGTCTGGCATAGGTAGCCTTCCAACAGATACTGACTCAATGAAACATATATTCAGGCAGTATACGCAATGATTTAAGTTTTCATTGGCTATGCAGAAGTATAGAAAGAGTTCATTGTAAAGCAAATATAGAAAAAGTTATGACTTGTATTTTGGGGAGTCTACTTCCTTCGGTTATTTGTATATTGTACATATTAGCCCTCTGACTGAGAAATGGCTGGCAAAAGTGTTTCCAATTTTTGTTTGTTCTCTCTTCTGTCATGATTGTTTTCTTTGCTGTGTAGAAGATATTTGATTTGATACCATTCTAATTGCTGATTCTCAGTATTATCTCTCTTGCCTCTTGTGGAATAGGTGTGTTGAGAAAGTCCTTGTGTATGCCTTTGTATTTAAGGGTTTTGTACATTTTCTCTTCCAGAAGGTTCATTGTTTCTGTTTTAATATCTTGGTATTTGATCCATTTTGATTTGATTTTAGTACAGGGTCAACGATGTGGGTCTGGATTCATACCTGTTCACTTGTTATAGACTCTATCTTTTCTCCAGTCTTTACTTTTGATCTCTGGTGAATGATCCGATGGCTGAGGATTTCAGGATTGTCTCTGCATTCTTAATTCTGTTCCATTGGTCCACCTGTCTGTTTTTGTGCCAATAACATGTTTTATTTTAAATCATTGTTGCTTTGTAATATAACCTGATGTTCAGGATTGTGATCTCCTGCTTTTGTCTTGCTGCTTAGGATTTCTTGGGCTATTCTAGTTCTATTCTGATTTGATATAAAATGTAGAATTGTTGTGGTTTGGATTTGGAATGTCCCCCCAAAATCTCATGTATTGGGATGTTGTGGATAAGAGCATGTGGTAGAATATAGGCATGTAGTGGATTACAGATGTGTGGTAGATTATTGGGCATGTGACCTGGAAGGGGTAGATCACACTGAAGCTTGATCCAGAATGGGTGGATCCCTGGAGCATGGCCTAGATGGATGCGTGCTAACTCCACTCTTCCTTGTTCACTTGGTTTCTTGTCTGTCATGAAGTGAACTGTTTTCCTCTGATATATACCAATACAATTGACAGCTGTTCATGAATGGACTGAGAACTTCTGTAACTATGAGTTAAAATAAATCTTTTCTTCCTTAAATTGTGGATGTCAGGTATTTCTGTCGGAGCAATGAAAAAGTAACTAAGACAAGGATATTTTACTAGTTGCATGAAAAATGCTTTTGGTAATTTAATTGGAATTGTATTGAATCTGTACATCACTTTTGGTAGTATAGCCATGTTGACAATATTGATTCTGCTGGTCCAAGAATAAGAAATGTTTTCTAATTTTTTAATGGCTTCTTAAGGTTTTTTTTTTTTTTTGTCAGAGTACTATAGTTTTCATTTGCTTAATTAGGTTGATTCCTAGGTATTTAATTTTTCAGGCTACTTTGAATTAAACTGCATTTCTGATTTTTTCTCAGTGATTTCATCACTGATGTAAAGGAATGCTGCTTATTTTTGTGTATTAATTTTGTGTCCTGCCAGGTGGCTGCACTTGTTTATTGTTCTAAGAGTTTTCTGGTGGAGTTTTGAGGGTCTTCTATGTAAAGGATCATACTTTCTTCAAATGATGATAGTTTGACTCCTTCTACTCCAATACATATCCCCCTCCTTTTTATTATCTTGCCTGATTGCTCTTGCTAAAGTTTTGAGTACTATTTTGAACATAAATGGTGAAAGTGAACATCTTTGTCTTGCTCCTGACTTTAGGAGAAGTGTTTTAGTTTTTTCCCCATTTAGTATGATGTTGGCAGTAGATTTTTTTATATTGCTTTAAAATCATATTTCACCTTGAGGTAATGTCCTTCTATATTTGTTTTCATTAAAGTTTTTGTTACAAATAGTAGTTGGGTTTTGTCAAAGGCTTTTTCAGAGTCTATTGAGATGATCATGTTATTTTTGTCATTGCTTATGTTTATGTGGTGTATTACATTGATTTACATATTTGAGCTATGCCTTTGTCCCAGGGCTGAAGCCAACTTGGTCATGGAGTATTTTCTTATGAATAATGTGTACTCCATTTGCACATATCTTGTGAAGGATTTTTGTATTTATGTTCATTAAGGAAATTGGCCTATGTTTTCATTCCTTGTTAAGTCTTTGTCTGGTTTTGGTATCAGAGTGATGCTAGCTTCCAGGAAGGAGTTTTGCAGCATTCCTTCTCTTTTTGTCTAATGGAAAACCATTAATGAGATGTATTGGTATTATCTCTTCCTTGAAGGTCCGATAAAATCTGCAGGGAATTTTTTGAGTACTGGACTTTTTTTTTTTGGCAGAGATTCTATGTTTTTCCCAATTCATCCCTTGCTATTGGTCTATGTAAGTTTTTTTTTTAAGTTCACTTTTAGTATTTCTTATGTGCCTAAGAATTATTTCTTCTAGGTTTTCCAGTGTATTGAAATATAAGTTTTTAAAATAGTTTCTTATAATCTGCATTTCCGCAGTGCCCATTGTGATTTCACCCTTTTCATTTCTAATTACACTGGTATATATATTTTTTTCTTTTTTGGGTGAGTTTAGCCAGAGTTTATCCATCTTATTTATCTTTAAAAAGAACTGTTTCTTTGATTTGTTGATCTATATTTTTAGTCTAGTTCTACTGTAATTTTTGTAACTTTTTTCTTCTGTTGCTTTTGGATTTGTATTGTTCTTGTTTCTCTAGCACCTTGAGCTCCATCATTAAATTATTTATTTAGGATTTTTTCATGTGCCCATTTATAGCTACAAATTTCTCTCTTAATACTGCTTTCACTGTGTTTCGCAGATTCTATATAATGTGCAACCATTTTCATTTGAAGTTTTTGATTTCATCTTTAGCGGTATATTATGCCTGCATTTGTTTATTCTGATCTGTTTTGGCTTGAAATCTGCTGTGTCTGAGAACAGTATAGCTATCTCTGCCTGTTTTCAGGCTCTAGTTGCATGGAGTATTAAGTTCCACTCTTTTACTTTTTGTCTGTACATTTCTTTGTGAGTGAATTGTGTGTCTTGGAGGCAACAAATTGTAAGATTTTATTTTTTGATCCAATCTTCCAGTCTTTTGTCTTCTGATTTGTAAGTTAAGAGCATAAACATTAAAAATTGTGCCAGCACTTTTCTTCCACCTCCACGGTGCCCTCACTTTGCTCCTACCCCAGGAGCAGCAGCACCTAGGCAATAATATAGTAATGAGGGAGAAGCTGTGTCAGGCTGGGACATGCAAAGCCACCCCACACTATACACTCTCACTCATCCTGCCAGAAACACTAGCGTGGAGGGAACTCTTGCTGCTGGGAAAATGGAAATCCTCTGCTTAAAAAAATTAAAATATAATAAAAAATAACATTCCACATAAAAGCTTTGAATATTTTGTTATGTGTCATTTCCTACACAAAGAATAATGAAAATGTGTTGAGAATATCTCCTTCTTACACAAAATGGGGCTTCCAGAAAAGAGAGACTGTCTAGCCAGTATTAAGCAAAAGAGTTTGAGGAGTCATAGCATTTGATTCCAAGAAAACAATACGCAGGAGACCATTTACCCACACATTTCCTGCTGTCAGTACTAGGAAGTCATCTTTACACTTCTGTTTGGTTACCAGGATAGTTAAGAAGTAAAAAATGCAGGAAAATGGAGAAGTGAAGGGAAGGGAAGGGGGAAAGGGAGAGGAGGCTAGTCACAGAGGAAAACAGGAAATAAAAGAGAAGGAAGGTGACTTCTTGTTGCCTGGCTTTAGGGTCCTAGGAGCCGAAATGCATAGTTAGTGACATGGCATCTCACAAGTACAGGGAAGAAGGGGAGACTCAGAGAGGGCAGGCCATGGTGTTAATTTCTTTTCTGTAGACAGTCTCTTGAGCACAAAGGCCTGCCTCCTGTACTGTGATGTCATAGTCAAAGTGAGAGAGCTTCTGCTGAGGGAAGTTGGTGAGGAATTTGAAGCATTCATCGGGGTAGCCTTTGGACTATGCATGCTTCACCAACTCTAGCAGCTTAGCTTGCTCTGAAAGAGTGACCTGTTTTCCTTTTCCCATTTGATTTCTCAGGCAACATCTCCAGTATGTCTAGGTTCAAAGCTGTCAATCCTTGGAGGTTAATGGCTGGTCCAGTCTTATTTCTGTCAGGAGACTCAGCCAGCAGTTTTGTGTTCGCCTCCTCCTCCTCCTCCTCCTCCTCCTCCTCCTCCTCCTTCTTAAACACAGGGTCTCTCTCTATAACCCAGGCTGGTCCTGAGCCCAGGCTGGCCTTGGACTCACAGTAATCCTCCTGCCTCAGTCTCCTGAGTGCTGGAATTACTGGCATGCACCACCATGCCTTGTTTATGTGGTGCTGGGGAACTAAACGGTGGTATTTAGCACTTGATGTAGCACTTGCTAGGTCTTGGTTTAACTCCTGAGCTATTCCTGCGGCCCCTGTTCTCCTCTTTTGTGTGCCTTAAATTTTTGTGGAGAGAGTTCTTGGACTTGGCAAGATGCTCTTCCTCTTCTTCCTCTTCAAAGTCATGGATATGAACTTCTCACTATCAAAAATATTTTAGATTCCAACTTTTCACCTAGCAACTGTTCTGTTCTTTCTACATTGAGTAGAAATGGGTCTCTTGCAAGGAGGCTTGGATGGTGGCTTCTAGGTGGATGTCCTCACTCACATCTATTAGGGTCTTTGATGGGACACATTTTTTTTTTTTTTTGGGAGGACTGCTAGGAAGTCCACCCAGTTGCTCACACTCACCCAGAAATAGAGTCATTTGGTCTAAAAAAGAAGATACATCCAATTGACACCACTCTACTGGATTCTGACCTATCCATCAGTCTAAGATGGAAGCATGGAAGAAGTCTCTGAGCTTAGAAAACTGAATGCATGTCTGCCTTTCCTTGCTGTCATGCTACACCTGCCAGAAAATGCAATGTTCTCCGATAATATCCTTCACAGCTTCATTGCTCCATATGAAGGGAAGGGAAGGGTAGGGAAAGAAAAGGAAGGCACTGGCTGAGGAGCCCCTGTGTGCTGTCATCTTACTGCTGCTGCTGTAGCAGCCACAGCCACTGCCAAACCTATCTGAACTTTTTTGATGGGTCCCTGAGGACTCAAGTGGGCAACGCTACTTGGCTGCCATCTTGTCTTCTTCCTCACTGCTTCAGTGATTTAATTTCACTATAATCCTTCATATGACTATAGAAAATAGGCATTTCTGTTCTTATAGTTGACAAAGTCAGAGGGTTAGATCATATACCCTGGTTCCCAAGTTAGCAAATGAAAGAACTGCCTAGGAAAATGTACAGGAGACTTGGAATAAGACTCCAGTATATGGCGACTTGGCCTCTAAATCAACTGCTAACCTGTTGTAATTGTTAACATAATGAAAGTGCAGAAGGACTCTGTTGTCAATCTCTCTTGCGACAAATTAGGCTTGAATTTCCTTTAAAAAAGTTCCTTATAATATCTTATAACTTTTATAGTAATTAGAAAGTACTCTGCTACTCAGTTCTCAGTTCCAAATGATTTTCTGGCATATTCTGTCAAACTAGTTGACTGCTTTTGTATTGTCTTGGTATAAGGAATAAAATAAGAAGGAAAAAAGAAAGAGCAAGGAAGGAAGGTGATAAAGGAAGGAAGCAAGGGAAGGGAAGGGGAAGAGATTGGTTCAATACAAGTTCAAATTAAAGCACTATTATTGAAAAGCTGCCATAGGCTACCTATTGGAAGTTAGAAAAATTTAAAGCAGAGTTCCAGAGTTAGCAGATGAAAGAGGGGCATACACAACGTGAAGTACAGTTCATAATGTTTACGAGTGTGCAAACAAGTGTGCTACAGGTGGAGTCCCTTAGATTTAGGCCAAATCTGCAGACGTATGATTGAGTTGAATGAGTGTGAAGAGGTTGTGTTTCTCATTTGTCCTAGCCTGTTCACATGGCTCCATAAACCAAGAGTAGAATTTCTAGCTTTTTGCCAATGAGGGGTCATGGACCTGGGTTAATGAATTGGACTCACCAATTTTCCATCATGCCTGATTCATGAGCACTGTCTAGATTCGTTTAAAGCCTTTCTTCTCTCACCAAGGAGACTGTCTTCTGCTCACACACAAAAGAGAGAAAACCTAATGAGAACTAAGTGGAAAATAAAGAATTGTTTCTTCTTCGGGTTCATCTTGGCTTCAGAGCGGATGCACATGCCTGAGGGTGTGTTTTTGAAAATCTCCCTTTCCCTCTCCCCTTAAGTTATTTAGTTGGCTTATCCCCTGGTTGTGACTAAGTTGGAACATTCCTCTTGGGTGTGCCTTTGTCTTTTGGAAAGAGTTCAGAAGAATCAGGATCAGACCATTTTGACCTGAAGTAGGCTAATGTTGGGGCCATTACCCCTTGTAACTCTTTGTACTTGAGTTAGCAAGTCTTTTGGCTTTTAAGGGCTCTCACTTTAGAGTGTCTTTTGGGATATCCGAAGACACAGAGGGAAACAGAGGCTTTCATTTCTCTGGAAACTATTGTTGCATTCTACAAAATTTGGCTGCCTGTCTAGGATCCAGTTGTTATTTGTAGGGCACAGTTGAGAAAATGCCCCAATAGACCATATTTAAGGGTACATACATGTTGCTTCGCCCACATAAATCTAGTTTGCACTTTAAGTGTAGTTTGGAATTGGTGAGTATTTGTTAGTCCTTAAAAGGCTTGAAGAACAAAGTGTAACAATTCTATGCTCAAAGCAGTTTAGGAAAAATTCAACAGTCCAATTCAGACTTTTAAACGAGTTCTTCTAAAGACTGTTAGTTGCTTATTTGACTTTTATCACTATGTATTGTATTTTCAAATCTCGCTTTAAATTTGAATGTCCAATGCTAGGTTTCAAGCATTGCCAGATGTGTTGTCTATCTTGTTTAATTAAGGGAAAGTCAGATTTTGTTGTTTGGAAGCTCCCCTGAGCTGAAGTTCCTCTTTTACTTTTATTTTATTTACAAGTTTCCCTTCCAGAATTGGCTTCATGGACAAGTAGAGGAGGTAGTTGTGTTCTATGATGTGAGAAGTGCCATCTCAGTCACTGGTAAGAGCCCCAAGGAAGGATTTTCACTGACCAATCTCAGTGTATTATGAGCTAGACCTACTTTCGGAGAACTTTTCTGTCTTTCTAGTCTATGTCTCTGCCTTTACTTTTCCTTACACAGCTGCCCTACTTGAACTTCTTTACTCCAACTTAATAGCAAAATTGTTTTTAATCTCCCCAGCACCTCGTTTAGGCTGCTGCTTCTAATGAAAAGACTGCCTATTATCTGAGGGAATCTAGAGCAGGGGCCAGTGAATTACAATCCATTGTCCACTGCCCATGTTTGTAAATATAGTTTTATTAGAAAAGAGCCATACCTGCTGGTTTGTATGTTGTTTATGACTGGGCTTGTGCCATATAAGCAGGAGTAAGTAGTTGTGGTATGAAATACACAAAAAATTTGCTATGTAGCACTGAAAAAAGTTTGCTTATCTCAACTGTACAAGTTTGAAGGCTAATCACTACAGGAGAACTGGCAGGCCGCAACACGAATAGCAAACACAGAGCCAAATTGTAAAATTTAAAGCTTCTTATGTAATAGTTTCTGATAAAAGATCATTAACTTCTGAAATGTCAAATCCTGATTTCAGTTTATCAGGTAAGCCTCATCCCCTGCCCTAGGCTTTAAGTTAAGCTTATTTCATGTCCTGTGCCCTGCCTGGGTTCCCAGCTATGGTCATTGTCTTTCAGACTTGTATGTGGTCATAGCTGTCCATGTCTCCAGTATCACTTGCCATAAACCCCTAGTCAAGTGATTGAGGCCTGTCATGTACAGTTGTATTTCCTGGATATTGACTTCTTAACTGGGTTTTCAAGTGTCACTCACCTCTGAAAAACATCCTGTTCAGCAATGGTGATGTCTATAATCTCATGCCTATTAATAAATTACTGAGGTTCTGTAGAATATCCCCTTTTGTATCTTTCAGATAACCAGTGGTTCAATATTTGGGTCTTCTATGTTATTAATGGCTATCCTTGGGCCTCCTCATAATTGGTGAAAGTTTTCGATATCTAGAAACACAGCTTTGTCTGAGGAAAGAGATATAATATAGTTTCTGAAAGCTTATGAAACATTTGACTCATATGACCTTTCCATGGCTGACTAATGTGACTGTCAGCATAATTTTTTGTTCTCTCCTGTTTACATTCTTAATATCATTTTTGCTTTATTTTCTCATTTTCTTTTAACTGGTGTCTTTAGTATTTACACACTTTGTCTCTGATAATCAAGAAACAGGGTGAAGACTTCAGCATGAAGCTTTACCCTTTATGATGGATTAATTCTGGCATGAGTCATGGAATTCTAACTTTGGAGGTCCGAAGACTTCTAGCTCTACTTTCCCCGGTACCTTAACCATGACATCCAGGAAAAGCATTAAGAGCAGGAAGTGGAGCCCTGATCACTAGCCCTCTCCCCAGAGTTTCTTACTTAGTAGGTCTTGGGTGCAGTTCAAAATTTTGCATGTCTGATAGTATCCAGGTGTTGCTATTACTACTGGCCCAGGGACCACACTTTGAGAACCACTCTTTGGCTTCTACTTAAGCCACATTTGGCACAAATCCTGACACAAAATAAGCACTAATAGAAGTGTTAGTTACATAAATGAACAGTAGTAAGATTTTTGAATTATTATCTTAACCCACTCATATAGTTAAAGGTTTTTCTGTGAATATTTAGTTGTTTGGTTTGTTTGATTCTGGTTCCAATACTCATCGGACCAAAATGATTAATCTTCATGCCTTTATTCTTGTAACACACAATGATAAAACATTGCCTGGGCAATTAAAATCATCAAATTTCTTTTTGAAAAGGAAGTGTTTTAAGCAACACCAAATCTGAAAATTTGAGATGATTTGACTATTTCTGTCTATGTCATTCTATAAAATTTCTTACTGTAAAACAACATCGCCTTTGATGAGGACTTGGATGAGCACGTGAAAGTGAACTGAGGCAAGTTAAACAGAGTGCCTGACCTTATCACGTGGAGAAACCATTGTTGTCTCTACCTGTGGCACAGTCCAGGGCACCCAGGAGAAAAATATCCTGTTGTCTCTTTAGACCTGTATTAGCCAGCTTTAAGATGCAATAACTTTTCATTGGCAGTCTTTTAGGACCACGAAAAATCCTTTAGTAGATGAAGAAAGAGATTCAAAGAGGTAAGGTGACGGATCATCAACCATCTAGCTAGCCTGGGGACTAAACTTTAAACTAGACTATCCTAATTCTTTGGTTCAGTGTTTTTTAGATCTCCCCAGGCCGCCATTCTAACTCTGATGACATCATTCATTTCACAGGATTAGTTTGTGTCTATGGCTTTCTGGCCACAGATTTTTTAAAAAATCTGTCTGACATTGTAGCCAGTATTTGAAAAGTAGAAAATCATGTCACAAACAATCATTCCGTAACTAATGGATTATATAACAAAATAACTACATGTACATATAAATAAAACAGAAGCTATCATCCCTCCTCAAAGTATCTATATCTATGCAAATTCTCCAAATAGAAACAATCAATTTAGATAATTGTGTTGGAATATGATTTATTAACTTGGGAAACATCCTGATATATTTTGCTTCCCTAAGTTTATCTCAAAACAATTCTGAAGGCTTTTTTTTTCAGTAAGGGCCTATATAATAAATAAAGAACTAAAGAAGTCAGGAAGCCAGTAGATGAACTTCTGGAGATCAAGGAAAGAACAAGTAGGTGGGGAAGAAAAGGAAAAAATGATTTAAATTTATTATAATAGGTTAAGTACATGTATAACCACCCAAATAAACCTAATCATCATTATTAACACACACTAATAAAAAGCAGTCTACCTACCTACACAAGAGTTTTCAATAACCTTTTACTGACACAGATAACTACCAAAATTTATTGTCTTCTCAGAAAAGACACTTGCACGAATGTATGCTCATGCACTTGTGTGTGTGTGTGTGTGTGTGTGTAAGGGTAGAAGGTATTTAGCCAGGCACGATGACGAATACTTATAATCCTAGTACTCTTGGAGGCTGAGGCAACTGCAAGTTTGAGCCCAGCCTGGGAAACTTAATGACTCAGCAAATACCTGACTCAAAATATAAAATGGTAGCTTAGGGCAAAGGCTCTGAGTTCCACCCCAATACAGCAAAATGACAATAGCAACAACAACAGTAAAAGAGAGTATTTGATGAGCTACATGCCAATCATCATCCCTACATTTGAGGGCCTTAAAATCTGATTATCAAAAGCACAGTTAATATAAAAATTAGGATAGCGCAAAGCCACATGTACACAGCCAATTGCTAGTGTGGGCTCTATAGTTATGAAAGACAAAGACGACCTTAGAATGAGGCAGTTAGTGTTTTTCAGAAAATATAAACCTTGATCTAGGCTTCAAGAATACCATTTTTCTTTAAACAAAGTGAAAAATAGAAGCATTTCTAGCTAGAGAAAAAGCATAGGAAATATAGGAGGGAGGAGCCTAGGAATTAAGGAGACAATGAAATTATCAGTGTGGATGAGGCAGAGAATGTGTCTAGGGTAGGGTAAGCTCAACCTAAACTCTCTAACTTTCAAACCCTCTCTTACCTGCCCCCATGTGACATGATGCCATCCGGTGAGTTCTGTTCTTTTTGAAGAGTAGGCAAAAAAAATTATCTTGAAGAATTTTAATATTCCACTTCACATTTATGGGAGGTGATCAAGGTCAATGTTGTTAAGGACCATAAAGAAGGTCAAGGAAACTTTTCATGTTGGAACTAATTGGCTTGAATTTTTAAAGGGCCTATTTCATTTTTCTCATTCACAGTCAAGTTTTGGTGAAAGGCAGATTGCTCCTGAATAATTATAGGAAAATGTGTACTGCCTTAGAGAAAGAGCGGACCTTTCGTGGACTTGTGGACTATCTCTTGGGCAAGTTGTATGTGGCATAAAGTCAGGGGCAGTTTTTTTTTTTTCCTATTACTACCACTTCCTCTTCAGAACTTCTACCAAGGTAATAGTGGAGGAAGTCTGTTGCTTATAAAAACTCTGCCTCAGTTGCAGTCTTTCATCTGGTAGATGACCATCTTACATGTGTGTGAATGTTTCCCACGATTACTCCAGCAGCTGCACTTTGATGATCTGCTTAGGGAATAACTGTCAATGGATGAAATGCAGTCAGCCCATCTCACCAGTGAATAATGTGCTCCCTCGACCCACCACATAAAATCAAACCTCTCGGAGCCTCTTTGTCTGAATGAGTTCCAGGGGTGTATGAGTGACTGTGACTGCTGACATTCTTCAGAATGAATCCTTGATGCCTTTGATGATTGCTCTGAGTAGCTTGGTGTGAGCTTACACAGCACATGAGGAGATTGATTCTACAGTCAACCAAATGTTTCTTTGTTTCCCTGTTTGCGTACATTAGTAATGTCGGTGTATGATTGGGAACTCCTGAGAGGCAAGAAGCACGCTCTTTAGAATTCTGCTCTTAACAGTTCCCAGAAAAGGATCAAAACATCTTTTTCATCAGCAAAATGTCCACAGAGTTGCTTGTAGGGAGACAGATTTGGGATAACAGGGCTGAACTCTAGTGACCTGAAGATGTGTAGCTTGAAAATGGACACACTCTAGCAGTGCCTGTGTAACTACAGAAGGTTAAAAAATATCAAGAAGAGATTTGTGGAACATGAGCTCTTTAATTCTGCTGGGTTTTAATTTTTATTTTGTGGTATTGGGGATTGAAACCAGGAACTTTCTGCTGAGCTACATGTCTAGTCCTTTTTTTTTTTTTTTTTTTTTTAATGAGAGACAGGATCTTGATAAATTACACAGGCTGCACCTCAAATGGGAATCTTCTCTCAGCCTCCTGTGTGCAGGGATTGCCAGCATGCACTATTATATATGGCTACGCTGGATTATTTTAAGTTATGCTGGTCCGTTTGTGGGTAAATGGTGTTTCATTTTTCACAGATAGAACTGGTGCTGCAAACTTAAGTTGGTTTCTTTTTCTTTTTAACAAAGATAAGAGTTTTGCACTGCTGTTTTCAAACATGGTGTTTTTCATAGAAGCACTCACTACACTAGCATGACCTAATGAGCTCACACTTAAGACGTTGGCCTCTTCAGTAGCATTCACTAACATCCTGAATGCACTGGGCCATTTTTCTTCTTAGATCATTAGTAAGTTCAAGGAATTTTAACCTTTAAATGAACTTTTCTTTTGGGTGTTGTCAATCCTCTCTATGGTCGTCACACAATATGAAACTGAGAGAAGCTAGTTTAACATGATTCATTTTCTCTGCATCTTAAGAAAGAAAATCCCTCATTAAAATGATCATATGAATATCAATTATTACTTCTACATAGTCTGGGTATTTTAAAAATTATCATATAAAGTAAGATTTAAGGAGACATAAATTTGAATACACACTTAGTTCTCTTTCTCATAATAAATTTTAAGCAGTCTACTCTATGGT
This sequence comes from Ctenodactylus gundi, assembly GCA_004027205.1. Classification (NCBI taxonomy): domain Eukaryota; kingdom Metazoa; phylum Chordata; class Mammalia; order Rodentia; family Ctenodactylidae; genus Ctenodactylus; species Ctenodactylus gundi. Next base: position 40,346 of record PVKB01006417.1, on the reverse strand, counting down.
GGCACTTATTTGAAAAGCTGACCCAAGTTCTTCATCTATTTCAAGTAGTTCAGGCACCTTTCATGCTGTGATGACTTTGAACTTCTTTCATTTCATCAAGTGCTTTGCTTTTGTTTCTAATTGCATCAGACAAAGAAGCTAACAGTCTCTCATGGCACAGTGTGTTCAGAAATGTAAAGGTTGCTCATCTTTTTTTCGAAAAAAAAAGATTGTCTTTTCTCGGGTATTTTCCCACCCTTTCTTTGGTTGAAAAAATTTTAAAAATCTTAGAGTTTTTAGATCCCAACAAAAATGATAAATATTTATGAACTGACCTTTAAACATGTTGAGCCAGTCTCTTCCAACCAAGCCTTCTTGAATTCTGAAGCTGTCTTCTTTTTGATACCAGGCAGGGCTAGCTTCTCCTTGTATATGCTCAGTAGGTTTTTTTTGTGTATTTTGTGTCATCACAATATACAATACACACATACAAATATATACATACATGTAGCTTGAACAAGAGTGCATGTCTCTCAAGAGTAAGAATGTGTCTCATTTTTCTTTGTACATCCAGCAAAATGCCTTACACAAATGCTTAGAAAATTTGGTAGAGTTAATGCATATGTGCATGAATGAATAAATGGAACTGAGAGATAGTCTTATTTATTTGTTGCTGAGGTAGACTACCTGACATTCACAAGTTACAGGAGGAAAGATTTATGTTAGCTCACAGTTTCAGAAGAGCTCGTATAGTCCATTGAGGGTTGCTGGCAATGGTAGAAGAACAGGGGGGAGGTCTAGTAAGAGAAAAGCTCTTCAGACATTGGCAGACAGAAAGTCAAGTGAGTGAGGAAGGGCAGAAGTAGCCTATGCCCTTCTAGGTTCTGTCCCAGTGATTTTTCCCCTTCTATCCAGGGCCCACCTCCCCACAGCTTATGGTTCTATAACTATTCAGCAACATGCAGATACAAAAGGCTTTGGGAGGACATTCCAGATCCAAACCATAACAGAGATGAAGCTAGAGAAACATGGTGGCCCTTCAGGGCAAATGATAGAGAGGCTAAGAACAAAGTACTTTTGAATCAGACAGGTGCCAGTTTCCAGCTCCAAACCACACCAGCTGTGTGGCCTTAGGTGAATTACTTAATGTCTTGGTGACCATTTCTTTGTCACTTAACATAATGCCTAGCTCATAGTAAATATACACTCAAAAAGAATAGCCTCTTTCAGTAGCAGTAACAGCAGAAGCAGTAATCATAGCACACTTTGGGCTTTCTACATGAAGTCAGTTTTCACTGTACAGGGCTCACTTTATACCCTGAGACTTCAGTGACAACAGGAGAGCCCTGAGAAAGCAAGTTTAAGTCACCTGACACTACTGAAGCACTTCCCTGAAAGGCTGAGTTCCAAGTACAAATATCTAAGGTTAGGTAGTTATTGCACTTAGCAGAATTGATGTGGCTGTAATGAGGCTGCCTTTTTGTGTGTTTTTTAAATGTAAACAGCCCAGAATATTTTTACATCAACAGACTACAACCTCTTTGAAGTGGTTGAGTGCTGTCATTCCAGAGAGCAACCTTGGTGAAAAGAGACTTATACTACACTGGTTGTCAAGCCAAAAATTTTTTCTTTTTCAGGAAATGTACATAGAACTGGTATATGAGCCACATAAGAAACAAAAGTTTGTCATATTTCAGTTGAAGTTAAACACCCTGTGTGATGACCATCCACTCTGTCATCTGACCCTTGACTTTGGCACTCGGTTTTAGCCCTGATTTCATAACATGGTTTCCAAAGAGCCAGGTACCATTGTGACAGACTTTCCAACCAGTAGGGAAGAAGGGTTCTTTCTCTTGGATATTTACAGAACTGTTCTAGGAAGGAAGGTGCCATGTGTTATTTAACAACTGGCATGGATAACAGAATAAACGATGTTAAAAATGAAAAAAAAAATGCATTTAACTGTTTTTGTTTTATATTTTGATGACTAAAAAACAGAACATTTTCTATGTTAAATAATATTTTCTACCTAAACAGTGTGTTGTGTTGTAACATAAAGCAATATATGAAAACATCAGTGGTTTCTCCTCTTCTTCCTCCATTTCTATTTCCCCAAAGTAAAGAATATTAGCTTTCTGTGCATATGTCTGTAATGCTCATGTACTGACACACATAAGGTCACAGACCTCCCCATATCATACTTTGCAAAAATGAGACCATATTGTACATATTATCCTATAACACATTTTTACTTAACAAAATGTCATAGATATTCCTTTGGGTCAACAGGTTAGATATTCATTGAAATATTTGAAGAAAATCCTATTTATATGTCCCTTATTAATATTACCATGTTTTCAATTTTGTAACCACTATACATAATGCTGTTTTGCATTCATTACACATATGCTATCCTTATATCTTCAGTTCTATAAGATACATTCCTCACTATGAGAATATTGGACCAAATAGTATATGAATTTAAGCTTTTTGTAACTACTGTACTGCCAGGATAGGAAAAGTTGAAGATATTCACAATTCTATGAGTAGTGTGTGAAAGTGCTCACCAAACACTGAATACTATCTTTTAAATTTTGATTTTTATCGCCTGAATAGTAAAAAAATTCCTTCTTATGTGAATGAGCATACTTTTTATATTAGTGAATTTGAGAAGCTTGAATTGTTATATATGGCTCAACCAATGTATTCTGAGATACATTCTGCCATGACACTAAATTATAGCTCTCCCGGTGTAGTTCACCTGCGCATAATGTTTGCTTTATTTCTATTTCATGAATTATAATTTTTCGTACCAAATTCTAAAAACTTTTGAAACATTAAAGCTAAAACTCTTAATATGTCCTATACATTGCAAATATTTTCTTGTTTTTCAACTGAAAATTTGTCATTGTTTTCTAATGGTGAAGTTCACTTGAAAGGAGGTATTTGAACATCCCTGTTTTCGAAAACCTTTCCTTTACATTTACCCTAAATTCTTTGTGTTGAAATTTATTCCTGTTTTTCTGAGTTCTGCGGCCCATTACAACTCTCTATATCCATAAAGATGACTAAGCTGAGTCTGTTCAAGCTTCTCTGCTAACTGATGGACCGAATTATATTGACTGACCAGTTTAGAGAAGCATCTCTGTTGACTTGCTTTTTTGGCCCTTTCCATGAAATTGCCTGGTTGTTTGATTGTATTGACCTGATTAGCCAGTCTTCTTGTGTCTATGGATCTGTGTGGATGTCAGTGTGTGTGTGTGTGTGTGTGTGTGTGTGTGTGTGTGTGTGTGTGCCTGTGCATACATAATGTGTCCAGTGTGCACAAGCCCATTGGTAAAGGCAGTATAGATATTTCTAGGTCCCATCTAGGTCTTTGAGCTATTTTTTCACAGTAAGTAATCTTGAAAGCAAGGATACCTTCTCTAAAAGGATAAGAAAATTCTAGTGAAATTAAAACCTTCCATGATTTATTGGTCAGATCTCCTGTTTACATCATTTTCTGTTTTTGTTAAGGTAGATTCTTATTCATAAGAATTTAGTAGCTGGAAAGAGTATAATTTCTTCCCATGATATTTTTGCTGGCCCCCCTCCCCAGGAGGAACAATGTTAACTTGAAATTGTAGGCTGAGGGGAAAGATCATCTGGGACTGAGGACCTTCCTTAGTATCTGTAAGGTCCGGCCATAGAGGTGACTCTTTCTTTACAAAGTAGAAGTTCAGGCTCGAATTATTATTTTTGTCTTCCTATTCTTCCCACACACAGCCTAGTGGAATGACTCTAAATGGAAAGCATGTGACTGACCCTTGACTTTAACATTTTGGCTAGATGCGGAGCTTGCGCTTCCTTGCCTTGGAACCACCCACTATTTCCTTCATCAGTAACGTTCAGCATAATTCTTTCAACTGGCATAGGGAAACTTGATTAGTGCAGTGGAAAGAGCACTGGGTTGGAAATTGAGACCCAGAGGCCTTTTCTGTGCAATTGACTCATTCTGATGTCAGGCAAACCATGACACCTTCCTCAACCTCAGTTTTCTCATCTTTTAAACAAGGAATTTGAGCTGGAGTGGTCTCAAAGTTCAGTCTACTATTTTACTAATTTTTCTTTAACCCCTCAGATCGGTGTCACCCTCATTCTGTCTTCTTGCATGGAGCACATCTACGTAGACTAATTGCTGGATGCTGGAGGGCTGTCCAGAAATATATGAGGAATCAGAGTTGTAATATTTGAAATTAATCAGGCACAACAGAACATGCAGGTGGTTGTTCTTTCTCTTTGACTCTTGGCCCCTGGGATCTCACTTCCTGGAAGATGTTCACAGGCCACAGCTGCAGAGTACAGTCTGTGAACCTTTTCCCAGAAGAGTAACCTCTGAATGGGAGGGGTAAGGATAGAACCATTCACTGGGCTCCCTTCCCAGTGGAAAAGAGTGAGGGTGTTGAGGGATAAAGGTGCAGCATAGGGGTCAGTGAAACCAGACTTGCTAAGAGCTAGAAATGAAGTCATAGTATTTCATTTCATGGCCTCTGGTCTTCTTGTATGAGTATTAGCTTGGTTTAATGCCACGGAGAAGAATATCTCATGCTGACCTATCCCAAGTCTCCATATGTTTCTAAATATGCTGATGCCGGGGATCACTGTAAATTCATACAGTGGTATGACTTGTTTCCTGTATATTCATGACCGGTATCCTGTATATTCATACAGTTGCCTGGAATTCTTAGTGTCTTCTCAGTACTGAACTCTCATGGCCTTACTGAATCTTGTTGCCATCTGTTCTTCAGAACTCTCAAATCTGGAGGTTTTTTTGTATATGTAACTTTTAATGTCACTCACTATATCTCTTGTGGAATCATTTTCTCTTTCAATACTCATCCGAAATGCTCAGTCTACGCGACGTCTTCTGCTATAGAAAAAGTTACTCACTTTCTCCTTTACTTTTTCATCGGATTCTAGTAAAGCATATGCTGTATACTCACAAGGCTGTGTAATCCACCAAAGCAACAACCACTGATTTGGGTGTTAAGACCACGTTGCCTTCAGTGGGAGGCAAATCAACAAATCTCAATTTTAATAGTTTAACAAAAGAAAACTTATTTTTCTCTCACATAAAGTCTAATTGGTGATGGCAATAGTAGACGGTACTATTGTCTTCTGCTCCAAGAAATCATTTAGGACTTCGGGTAATGGGGTCTTTAAAATGTAGCTTCCAAAGTCCCCTTGAGAATCCATATCCACCCCACTAATGGAATAAAAACAGGAGATCCTCTTGTGACTTAGTTGTCTTTTTCTCTTTAATGTGCCATATCTATAAGTGACATGAGTCACCTCTGTTCACTTTGTGTTTTCTGGAACTCAATCACACAAGCACATATAACTGCAAAGAAAGCAGGAACACACTCTTGTTTTGTGCTAGAGAACAAAAGGGAAAGGATTGTGATACACACATAGTTGTCTGTAGGCACCGTGGTGCCTGCTTCACTGCTGGTTTCTCAGCACTGCGCAGTCAGTGGAAGGTGGTAACTGCCTTGGATTGTGACTGAAACTTCACTACAGGATTAGGAGCTCATGGTTTAATACCATAGCACCTTGATCAAGCACAGGCTCAATAAATATTTGTGGTAACGGAGATAATGGGTTCACCTGTTCAAACACAGGAAGGACAGTGGCATGGAGGAGAGAAAAATGAGGCTTTTTTGGCTAAAAAAAACACACACAAAGTGAGTGTCTGCCCGTAAATGGGTGGCAGATAACAATATGGCAAGTGTGTGTGTGTGTGGGTTATCCCTTATTCCCAGGTCTTTCTCTCTGTCTTTTCATTGGAAGAGCTTACATTGTTCTGGGATGAAATCTATAGGGGTTTCCTATACAAACAAGGCAAAAAAGGCTCACTGCCTTAGTGGGATTGGTTCAGGGCTGAGCTGGTGCCACCATGCTGCATTTGTTCTTCCTCCTCCTCCTTTGTCTCCTTGGTGCATGCCTGCTATAAAATGCATAAAAGTAAGAAAGTTCTTAGGGAAAGGAGAACAGGGCAAGGATTTCAGTTGCCATCACACAGCATCATCTGAATATATACCACTCACTGTCACTCACACTTCACTCCCCATTGTATTTTTTTCCCTAATATTTTCTTTACCCATCTTTAATGTATACATATTGATGAGTTTAGACATACACATGCATTCAAAAAGTCATCACTATCACCCCTCATTTTAAGTCTATCTAGCCCCATTTTCACTTATTACTCTTAATAGCTAGTTGTCCCCCAAATTCTTGCTATAGATAGTAACCTTGCTCATCAGGGGCTGGTTGGGACTGATTTGTCAGAATGAGGTTATTCTTTTGGCATGACATGGGTATTTATGGGTATTTGTTTACTTAAGGTTGCTTCTATAAGTCATTGGGGTAAGCCCTGGACACAAGAAACAATGTAGCAACCCAGAGCCAACAACTCCAGCCACCACGGTGAGGGAAGTTAAGCCAGAATTTATTACTTCCTTTCATTTTTAAAAAACTAGCTTGTAACTAGATGATGAATGAACACGTGATACCAGAATTTCCAGCTAACTCATTAGCCAGAGTAGTGAATCCCTGCAAGGTCTTGGTAATGGTTTCATCAGGTGTTGTGTTGATGAGGATGAATGTACAGCATTAACCTCCCAGCATAACACAAATGCCATGCCTAAAGCTAACCTGTTTTTCCATACCATTCTACTGGTTCTGTCTAGCTGCTTAGAAATATCCTGGATAGCTTTCCTCATGTAATTAAAAAATCTCTATTGATTATAGCAGATATATTTTATTCATTCTACATTTTTATTAACAGTGAACCATAACATTGATTTAAACACTGTGACTATTTGACTTCTGGCATTGAATCTATTGAGAACACTTCACAGGACCCTGATATAGGGGTCAAAAGATTCACCAAGGGTTGTGAACTCTCTTAGCCCAAGATAGAGTTGGGACTTGAAAAGGTTGAGGGGGTTGGTGTATTTTTTTTGGATTAAAAATTCTGCATGTCTGTCAGATACAATTCTTTTATGATGTAATACAGATCTGCTATGTCTTTGTTGATTCTGTGTCTAGTTGACCTGTCTTCTTGGAATAGAGGGCTGTTAAAGTCCCCCACTGTTCCTGCATTGGAGTTCAGGTATTTTTTGAAGTCCAGTAGCTTTTTTTTTAAACGAAGTTGGGTGCATCACTCTTCACTCCATAAATGTTTACGATTTCTCTTGCTGGATTGTTTATGAAAATGAAGTGACCTTCTTTGTCTTTTTTGACCAGTTTTGGCCTAACGTCCACTTTGTCAAGTAAGAGTATCACTACTCCTGCTTTTATTTTTTTGTCCCCCACTTGAGTGAGATATAGAACTCCAGCCTTTAATTCTGAGTCTATATTTATCTTCATGCTTGAGATATGTCTCTTGCAAGCACCACATGGTTGGACTGAATTTTTAAATCCAGTTAGCAAATCTATGTCTTTTGATTGTTGAGTTGAGGTCGTTAGCCTTTAGGGTTATGACCTATATGTGTGTCTTAGGTCCTGACATTTTGTAGTCCTGTGGATATTTCACTCTTCTTATTTGTTTTCAGATATTCTTTCTATTAAGAATAAACCTGTCGCTATGTTTTTTGTTGCGGTTGTTTCAAGTTTTCCTATTCCACAGACCTTTGAGAATTCTTTGTAGTAAAGGTTTAATTGTCATAAATTTCTTTAAGGTGTCTTTGTCCTGGAAGGCTTGTATTTCATTTTTTGATTTTAAATGATATTTTTGCTGTGTGAAGGAGTCTTGGTTCATAGTTACTATCTTCTGAGGCTTTGAGGACTTCAGGCTTGTCAGGCTCTTAGGATTATATCTGCAATATATAAAGATCTGAGTTGAGAAGTCTGCTGTTACCCTGACAGGCCTTTATATGTCATTTGCTTTTTTCCCCCTTAAACTTTTTAGAATTCTCATTACTTTGCATTTCAGTGAGTTTTATTATAATATATCTTGGAGATCTTCTCTTTTGGTCATATCTAGTGGATGTATGGCATCCTCCATCAATTGCGTGTTTCTTTCATTTTCTAAATATGGGAAGTTTCCTCTGATGACTTCAGAAAATAGGTCTCATAGTCCTTTAGTATGGATTTCCATTTCTTTAGTATTCCTGCTTTTCTGAGATTAAGTTTCTTTGAGTCTTCTGTAATCTGTAGCATTCCATGTTCTTGTTGATATTGAATTATTTTATGGTTGCTAACAGTCGGGGTTATTATTATGTTCTTGTCCATTAAATCTGCAATTCTCTCCTCATTTCATGTTGCTCTGTTCCCTAAACTTTCCATTGATGTTTTCATCTCTTGGTGCTCTTCTTTTATCTCTTCATATTTTTAGAATTCTTTAGTGAATTTGTCATTCACTTCCCATATCGACTTCTATAGTTCTGCTATTTTGCATTTGTTTCTTTCTTAGGTTCTTTGGTTAAATATTTATTGGATTTTTCAAGTATTTTGCATAAACTGCTGTCTGAGTCTGTCTTGTATTGTTTAAGCATTTTATGTAGCTTGTTGTCTGAACCAGTCTTATGTTCTTCCAGTAGGTTAACTATTTTTGTTTTTAATTTGATTAATTTTTACCTTCCTTTGGTTCTATCTGAGTCTCCCTTGGTGGGCTGGAGGATTTCTGTGGCATCTTGCTCCATGTTTTCTCATCTTGGTGGTCAGTGTTCTTTTGGCTTGCTGTGGTTGCTCTCTGAGCAATCTCAATTTTTCAATAGTTTAGAGTGTTGCTCTATGGCTGTGTAATATGCTGTCTCTGTCACTGAGGTGGGGTTCCTTGTTACAGGACAACTGGTTTACTCTTTCCCACTTGCTGGTTGCTACTAGGTCTGTTTTGGAGAGTTTTTTTCTGCTGTTGAAGCTGCTTGTCATGCCACCCTCTTACATTTTGGCAGGTCGTGTGGGGAGTGGATGCTTCTGAGTGCCTCCAATGATGGGTAGCAATTAGACCCACCCATGTGGGCTCTGAGTTGCAGGCAGGGGTCTGGGTGTGACTACCTGGGTGCCTCTGATGTATAACAGTGAAAGTTGCCAAGTAGGCCCAGTTGTGAGCTCCAGGGTGTAAGTAGGAGTCTGGGCCCAGCTACCTGTATGCCTCCCTGCACGGCAGCAATGGATGGAAGTTAAACCCAGCCATGGAGATTCTGAGGTGGAGGTGGAGGGACTGGGGGTAGCTACCTGGATGCCTCCACACTACAATAGGGTCTGGGTATAAGAATGTCCAGTTCTGCAGGCTCCCAGGTGTAGGCAGTGAGGTGCCAGGTAAATACCTGAATGCTTCTGGCATGCAATAAGGGCCGGGCATTAAAAGGCCCAGTCCCATGGGCTCTCAGGTGCAGGCAGGGGAATGCTGGTGACTGATTACCTGGGATCCTCTCCATGCAATAGAGCCTGGGAGCAGGAAGGTCCAGTCCCGCAGGCTCCCAAGTGCAGGTGGTGGGGTGCTGGTGACTACGTGGATGCTTCTGGCACGTAATAGGCCCAACTTCTTCTCTTTGTTTATACAATGGGAGAAGATTCATTCTGAAGAATTTCTGATCATCTCCAGAAATGATGCCAGCAGAGGGGAAAGACATAAAAAATGATGTGAACCCATCCTAGGGCCAACTCCCTGAAATTTGACTTAAATCTCAAACAATATTGCAAAAATCCCTATACTAGTTTTAGAACTTTGTTAATATACAAAAATCAATTCAAAAATCAATTATAAGCTCAAGCATGGAACATAAAACTGTGAAATTTTTTACTAAAATTGTAGGATAGAATTTCTGGTACTTAAAGGTCGTCGAAGAAGTCATATGATTGTTACCAAATATTATCCATTAGAAAAAATTCATAAATTGGATCTCATCAAAATTAGAAGCTCTTATTGCATGAAATCTATGAGAAGGGAGAAGGGACAGATCATAGAGTGGAAAAAAATTTGCAAATCTTGTATGTCACAAAGACCTAGTATTTACAATATATAAACATCTCTTAAATTTTTATTTCCTCCCTATTTTATTAATATGTATTTATGATACACAGTCAGTGCACTAGACTTGAGAATTTTGTACACATATATATCTTATCAATTTCACATTCCTTTCTGCTCCCCCTTTTTCATTCTCTCATCTCATCCTTTGTCCATCCTTCCTCCCAACATCTCACCCTTCAGACTCTATTATTTATTTATATTCTGGAGTTTTTACATTATACAAATATGCAATATTTAGTCTTCTGAGTCTGGCTCAAATCACTAAGTATAATGGTCTCAAGTTGTATCCATTTTCCTGCAAAAACTCAAATCTAGCCATCTTTTTGCAGACTAGTACATTGTGTTTATTGATTATTCTATTAATAAGTATTTTGGCATCTTCCATGATTTCATTATCATTACTTGTGATGCTATAAACATGGGTATGTATGCATCACTGTTATATGGTGCTTTTAACTCTTTTAGAAAGATACTCAGAAGAGGAATTTCTGAGTAAAATGGAAATCTTTCTTAGTTACTTTTTCTTGACCATGACTCACACTATGTGACATCCACAAATTAAGAGAGGAAATATTTACTTTAACTCACAGTTTCAGAAGATCTCACATAGTCTATTCATGGGCATCTGGTGGAAGCACACAGTAGAGGTCTAGTGGAATAAAAGATTTTCACATCATGGCAGACAGAAAGCCAAGTGAGAGAGGAACAAGTTAGATGATCTGGAGACTAAGGTAAAAGTGAGAATTTTCTCAGGAAGAAGTTATAAAAATGTTTCTTCTTCCTTCCTTTATTTAATTCAAGTTACCAGTTGAGCTCTTCACACTCTAAGTGGCATACTTAACTCATTTCCTGGCCCAGAAATCAAAAACACACACCTGAAAACTCATCTCTGGGCATTTCCTAATTTCAGCAAATTGACGTAATTTCTTCAGATCAAGTCCCAAACATCCGCCCTGTGCAGCCAGACCCCACATTAGAACAACACAGAATTTTATAAGTATCCCACTATATCCAAATACATGAAGCTTTTGGGAGGCATTCTAGATCTAAGCCATAACAATCTCTTTTCAGTTTTTTGAGGAATCTCCATATTGCTTTATATGGCAGTTATACCAGTTTACAACAATAGAAAAAAAAAGTTTCTTTTTTCCCACTCATCCTTATAAGCATCTACTGCACTCTTAAAGTACTCCAAGATGCTCTTGAACTCACTATGTAGCCAGAGCTGGCCTCTGACTCACAGCAATCCTCTTACCTCAGCCTCTCCAGTGTTAGGATTACAGACATGCACCAACATTCCTGGCTAATGTGGTGCTGAGGAACCAAACCCAAGGCCTTGCGCTTTCTAGGTAAGCACTCTAACAATTATGCTATTCCTACAGTCTAGTTTTTGCTTCTTGAGCTGTTGATAAAAGCCATTCTCATTGGGAAAATATGGTAAATCAGTGTTTTTATGATTTGCACTTCTTCAATGGTTAAGGATGTTGACCAATTGTTTTCATGTATTCATTAGCCATTTCTACTTCTTCTGAGAATTGTCTGTTCATTTCTGTTGCCAATATTTTTACTGGGTTTTTAATTTTAAGGGGCCTATTTTTCTTTAGTTCTTTGTATATTCTAGTTATTAGCCTTATGTGCTGTAGAGGATAAAATTTTTCTTCTTGTTTCACCAGTTGTCTCTTTACTCTTGTTCACTGTTTACTGTGTAGAAGCCTTTTGATTTGATATAATCCCATTTATTGATTCTGGAGATTATTTCTTTTGCATTAGGTGTTCTCTTGAGAAAATCTTTGCCCACATGTGCATCTTCAAGAGTATTACCTACTTTGTTCTCCAGGAGGTTTCATGTTTCTGTTTTAATTTTTAGGTGTTTGATCCACTCTGATTTGATTTTAGTAAATAGCTATTGGTGCGAGCCTAGATTTATTCTTTTACATGTGGATAACCGGTTCCCTGGTATCACTTATTGAGGAGGATTACAGGAGAAACCAGGGAATAAATTAAAAACATCCTGGTTTCTCCTATAATCCATTGCTTGTTCAATGATATATTATTTCGTCTCTATGTATGTATATAGTTTCTGTAGTTGCTTTTGTTATTGAATTCTAGTTTTATTCCAATATTGGAATAATGTTACAAGTATATGGAAGGTGAGTGGAGTCAAGATGGTGGTGGAGTAGCATCTCCCTGTGAGCACCTCCAAAGAGCCCGAGCATGAAGGCTGAGATGTAGTAAAGAAAATGCCAGAACAGCTTATTTTGTGAATGGACAAGAGATCTAAGAACTGAAAGGAAGCCAGGAGGAAAAATTAGAAGCACAGAGAAGTTGTGGAGACTGAAGAAAACCGCAGAGAGGTGAGCATGCTGGACAGAAAACTACTTTGGGCCACAGCAACCTAGGAGCAGCCAAAGGTCACAGGAACAAGATAGGATAGAGGGTTAGGAGTCTCAGGCCTAAAAGGTAGTTGGCCTCTGGGAGAGGCCTACAACTGCAAATTGCATGTGCAGTGTGAAGTCTCTTGCTAAAAGAGCCTCCTAGGTGGTACATGAGAGGCAATCCAGCAGTACTATATGAAGGAACCATTAATGTAGGAGACACAATTTGAACACTTCTGAGAAATAGGCCACAGATAGGACATACTTCATGAACTTTGGGGACTTTCATGGCTGGTGACTGAGAGGGAGCTACCACAGGAGATAGTTATGGAGAAGGATGAATAGGCTGCAGTTTTCCTGGAAGATTTGGGACTGGTGCGAGCAGGTCATGCAGAGAAGAGTTCTCCTCCCTTTACCCCATAGCCCATGAATGAGAAGTCATGTCAGCGGGGATCATTTTGCCCTGGAGTTGGTTTGCCCAGAGCCCTGGATGGATGGAGGCGGACTGCTGGGATTCCATAGCTGCCTGTTTCCAGTGCAGAACCCAGCAGGATTTTGGTTCCCTTTGAACTCACATACACTAGGCCACTGGATTGAGGGGCCTCAAGCAAGAAGTACATTCCTAAGGACTGGAACACAGGAACAGTGGGTGACCCTGGTCTCCTCAGGGGACCCAGAGTAAGGACAAAGCATGGATCTATAACAGGACATAATTTATTTGCTGCTCCCTACCTTTTCCATATTTGGTGGACACGTGGAAGGAAACTACTTATCCAAATAATGCAGGAATTTTTTTGAAGGTTGAACTCTCCTCTATTGTTCTTTGTATATACTTTGTGCTTGTGTTTATTTTTGCTTTTTGTTTTGTTTTTGTCTTTTTTCTTTCTTGAATAGCCTTTTATAAAGAAGCTGGTGATTTATTCTTGCAAATTTTCACTTCTTACTCTGGCTTTTCTTTCTTTTTATCACTTACAGTACCTCTGTGCAATAAAGATAAATTTGAATTACTTATTGGGCAATGGCTGCAGCCTGAGATCATTATGCTTAATGAAATGAATCCGACAGAGAAGCTTGAATATCACATTGTAATATGAGAAACCCAAGATATAAAAAAGTAAAAGAACCAAATAAGAGAGATAGTGAACATCCAGGGAGTTGGATGTGCAGAGAAGAGGGATGTGGGAAGGGATGAGACGGTCAGATGAAGCGGAGTGACGACAGTGTGATACGTTTGTATACCAATGCCTCAAGGGAAATGTAACTATTTTGAATCACAAATACATAATAATAAAAATAATAACTTTTGGGGAAAAACAAGTAGATGGAGGGAAGATGTTCTGGTGCCTATTGCACAGTAGAATAAATATAGTTCACAGTAATGCATGCATATTTCAAACAGCTAGAAGAGAGGATTTAAGATATATTCACCATAAAGAAATCATATTGCTTTAAGGTGGATATGCTAATTGTCATTATTTGATCATTATACATTGCATACATGAATTAAAACATCATATTGTACTCACTAAATATGTTCAATTTTTGTGTCAAACAAAAATTTTAAAAGAAGAAATCTAGTGTTCCAAAAATCTACACAAATGAATTTGTAAAGAAATATCTAGGGAGCCTGCAACATGCATTGGCCCCATCTAATCCTCTCACATAGACCTTTGATACTAAGAGACAATGTGACAGCCTGTTTACATAAACATTGTTATAGTATGTATATTCTCCACCTGTGCCTTTCTAGGGGAAAGTAGAAAATAGCAAACAAACGAAAGAAAGTTCTAGTGAGAAGAGGATGCAGGCTCAAAGCAAATTAGAAAGCAAGAGTAATATCAAAGGTGAGATGAGAGACCGGTGTTGGCGATGCTCGAACACCTGGTTAAATATAGTCTGACCTTGTGAACTGTATTAGCTACTTTTCTATCATTGAGACACAATATCTCATACAATTTAAAGGAGGGAAGATTTATTTGTGTTATAGTTTCCAGTGGCTTCAGTGTAAAGTTGGCTTCCTCCAAGTATGAAATGCATGGTGGAAGGACACCCAGAGGAAAGTTGCTCATGTCACTGGAGTCCAGGACACAGAAAGAAAAAAGAGAAGCCTGGGACTAGAATACACCTTTACAGGTAATACCCAGAGTGATCTGCCTGAATAGGCTTCATCTAGAACATGAAGGTTTGGCCTAAACTGTGACAGGAACTGAAGAAGAAGCTACACATTTGCAGTATGATCGCAATTGTAATCTTTCTTTTGATCCTTCACCCAGCTGGTCATCCCATACCACACAATATACATTAGGTAATTTGGGGGGTTTCAAAGGATATGCAATTTACTACCATGTGCTACCTGGTTGCCAAGATCCTTCCGACAGTGTAATGAGGGTGACTGCTCCATTGTCTTGGCTCTTACCGTCACTTGCTGGTGTAGAAGGCCAAACACTCCATGACTTTCTTGCTTTTAAGATCATCTGTACATTTGTACTTTATCAGGCAGTTCCATCTATCTGGAATGTGTGAGTTGAGAGAGAGAGAGAGAGAGAGAGAGAGAGAGAGAGAGAGAGAGAGAGAAAGCGATTGTGATGTTGAATTATTTCCTACACCACTCTAAGCATTAATTTTGGGAAAAAATTTAAAAGGCCTGTGATATTAAACATCACACTCTACTGCCTCCCTGTGTTATTTTTCCTGTTAGGTATGCAACAGCACCTGTGATGCTTTCATGCATTCCATAAATAGGATCCATGACACACTTTTTCCATAGAATACATACACACATCTGTCATATTTGACATTATCAACCAGGAAAAATAAGTTAGCACATTAATTATTCTTCATTTTTCAAGTGAGTCAATTCTTTTTCTCATTAGCTAAAAGTTTGATTCTCAGTTCAGAGCCTTAAGAAATGAAAATATTACTCCTCTAAATAACTGTATACCACAGTTGATGAGATACCAGGAGCCAAATTCAAGTAGCTTCTCTGTATATTAAAAAGGCCCCAAATTTAACACAGAATCTAAAACTTGGTTCTTAAAATTGAAGTACCAGTAGGACTCCGTAGGTATTCTGACTGTTTCAGTTTCTTTGCTGAAGACATTCTTCTTTGGCTAATATATTTAGGAATTCAAAGATCGACACCTGTTCCTACACAGTAACATGCACCTCACCCTATATAAATATGCATATGGTCATTAAGCTGTCAAACATCAAAGCAGAGTTTTTGAGAGTGGGTCCAAGGACTCACATGTCTTGCTGCCCATCCCCCAATTGTCTGTGACCTATTTTGCCAGTGATTTTTCTGCCCATTCACTTACATTAAGCCAGAGTCATAAAATGGCGCTGTATGAGCTTCTCTATGGAACCCCGTGCTTGGACTCCATGATCTTCCTACGAGTCTTTCCAATTCTAGAATCTTACGAGATTGAATTTCATTGTTAACTTCCTTGATTGAAGACAGATACCACACTGCATTAAATCTGTGCTTAGGAAAGTCTCAGTGCCCATGTTTATTGCCACCTCAAGAGCTAATCCAAAGCTGTTTGTCAGGAGTGACATCTCCAGTGTCTCAAGTCTTCTCTAATTGGTAGAAGAAAAAGGAAGGAAATTATTTATTGAGTTATCGTATGGTCTATATTATCTCATTTAAAACTCACTTCCAATAAAGGAAGCACTATTTTCCTTGTATAAGAAATTGATTTTCTGGAGGTAGCTTATCTTGTAAGTAAGAAGATGACATCAGAACTCATTTCTGGGACACAAAACCAAATACCCACAGCTTAAGGGTTGAAAAATTTATTTTAGCTCACAGTTCAGAGATCTCAGTTTGTTTATGGTCAGCTGGCAATGACAGCATGGCAGAAAGATCTAGTGAAGGACAGCTGAGTGTAGCATTATAGCAAGAGGATGGAGCAGGGGCAGTTGGGGAGCAGCTAAGGCAAAAATATATCCTACTAGGCCACATCCTCCACGGTCTACCTACCACATTCTCAGTAATATGCCCTTCCTGACCAGAACCTACCTTTCAACACCCTGTGGAATCAATGGTTCAGTCAATGGTTCGGTGATGCAATTAATCCCCATAACCTAAACACACAAGGCTTTAGGGAATTATTCCATATCCAAACCCTAAGAAGCAGTTACTCAATTGGGACAATTAAATGTGATGGGCATCTTTGGATCTCAGAGTATCAGGGCCCCAGTGGCAGTATTTATTGCCAAAAACAAGGAGGATAGTTATATAATAAACAACATAGGCAAAACAATGATCAGAATGATCTGACACATGTTGCCTATCATGTTGGCTAATCAATCATGACGTTCCCAGAAATTAAATACATCGGAAGCCTACTATATTTTTATTGGATTAATACAAAAAAACTTCTAGGGCAACTTAAAAATAACCTACTTCAAATAGTAGCAACAGAGACCCCTCAACTAAGGCTCCACAATCAATCTCCAAACATGAGCCAGTTTATAGATCTCATACCTTCTGAATGAAGGGGAGAACAGATGCCCTTGAGAAAGTACCTGGAAGAACTATAAGTCAGTTTTACTGTCAATATTTCTCTCATAGTTCTCCAAAAGAATCTATTGCCTTTTACCATGGTAATTGTACATCGGAGAAAAGAAAATGATCAAACATTCCAGGGACTACTGGATACTGGTTCTGAATCTATGCTAGTTCCAGGAGATCCAAACCATTATTGTGGAACTTCAGTAAGAGCACAGACTTATGGAGATCAGATGATCAAGAAATATTACCCAAGATCTAACTTTCAGTGGGTCCAGTATGTCCCTGAGTCCATCTTGTGGTCATTTCCCTAGTTTCAAAATGCATAATTGGGAAGGATGTTAGTACTTTGCAGAATCACCATATTGGTGCCCTAACCTGTGGTGTGAGGGCTATTATGATGGTAAAGGCCAATGGAAGCCACTGGAGTTGTCTGACCTAGGAAAATAATAAACCAGAAACAACATAACATTCCTTGAGGGATTGCAGAGCTTAGTGCTACCATCAAGGACTCAACACGTGCAGAAGTGGTGGTTCTTACCACATTCTCATTTAACTCTCCTGCTTTCCCTGTACAAAGACAGACAAATTTTTGGAGAATAATGGTGGATTAACATGAGATTAGTAAAGTGGTGACTCCAATTGCAGCTGCTGTACCAGATGTGTATTCCTTGCTTGAGTAGATTCACACATCTCCTTGTATGTAATATGCAGCTATTAATTTGGTAAATGTCTTTTTCTCCATACCTATTCATAAAGTACACTATAAATAATTTGTTTTATGTTGGCAAGGAGTACACCTTTTTTCTGTTACCTAATGTTTATGTCAACTTTTTATCCCTGTGTCACAACTTAGTCCATAGCGATCTTGATCATCTTTCTCTTCCATGAGGTATCACACTAGTCCATTACATTGATGATATTATGTCAACTGGGTCGAGTGAGCAAGAGGTGGCCACTACTGTGGACTTGTTAACAAATAGTTTGCATATTCGATGTTGGAAAATAGATCCAGCTAAAATTCAAAGGCCCTCTACCTCAGTAAAACTTCCAGGAGTCCTGAATGTTGCGGCTTGCAGAGATGTTCCTTCCAAGTGAAGGATAAGTTATTGCATCTGGCCCCTAACACAATCAAGAAAGAAGAACAATGCCTACTGGACCTGTGTGGATTTTGAAGGCAACATGCTCCTTATTTGGGTGTATTACTTTGGCCCACTTTTCAAATGTGTTCAGGAAACTTTTAGTTTTGAATTGGACTTAGAAAATAGAAGGCTCTGCAAGAGGTCCAGACTGCTATACAGGCTTCTCTGACACTTGGGACACATGATCCAGAATATCTTAGGGTACTCGAGGTATCAGTGGCAGATAGGAATGCTGTTTGGAGACTCTGGCAGGCCATACAAATGAATCAGTGGAGGGTCTTGAAATTTTGAAGGAAAGACCTGCCATCATCTGCAGATAACAACTCTCCCTTTGAGAATTAGCACTTGGCCTCGTACTGGGCCTTAGTGGAAACTGAACTCTTAACTATGGGGCATGAGGTTAGCATGCAATCTGAGCTTTGGGCTGTCTGACCCATTGAATCATATAGTTAGATATGCACAACAACAGTGTATTATCAACTGGAATAGTATATATATGTTCAGGTTGATTGTGTTGGGCCAGCCACTTCTATGCTGAAAGAGTAATGCTTTGACTTTATAGGAATAATGCTTATTTAAAATATGGATTTGCCTTTCCTGAACAAAATGCTTCTACCAGAACTACCATTCATAGACTTAGAGAATGCCTCATTCGCTATTACAATATTCCATACCATTGCTTCTGATCAAAGAACACATTTTACAGTGTGGCAACAGACTCACGCTCATGGAATTTGCAGGTCTTACCATGATCCCCGTCATCCAGAAGCAGTTGGATTGACAGCACAGTGGATAGTCCCTTCGAAGATGCAAGTAGAATGCCAGCCAGGTGGCAATATCGTCCCTGGGTTGGGGCAAGGTTTTCCAGAAGGATTTATATTCTCTGAATCAGCATCTAATATATGAAATTGTTTCTCCCACAGCCAGGATTCACGAATACAAGAATAAAGGAGTAGAAATGAAAATGATACTACTCCCCACCACCCCTAGTGATCCACTAGGAAATTTTTTTCTTCCTATTTCTGAAACTTTATGCTCTGCTGCCTTAGAAGTCTAAATTCCAAAAGAGGGAAGTGTTGTTCCAGGTTGCGGGACAAGAATTTCTTGAACTGAAAGTGAAAACTTCTCCCTGATTATTTTGGACTCTTCATACCACCAAGCTAACAAACTAAAAAGAAGTTACAGTTTTGGCTGGGGTGATTGATTCCGGCTGTCACAGGATAATTGACCAAATGTATGACTTGGTTACAATGGGCCATGGAGCCATTCAATTCACAGTTCTCAGAAAAGGGTCTGATCTTTAATCGGATCCTCTTGTTAGGACTACAAAAAGATTCTGTCTCTCTTCAGCAAAACCGCTGACAAGATAGTGTGAGGGGAGCATAACTATTCTCATCTATACATGCTTCTGAAAAGCAACATCACCGAGGTATCATAAAATTCATCTATTTTACGCAAATATACAACCCAATGTATATTCATACCTATACAGAGTTATGCAACCATCACCACACTTAGATTTTTGACCTCTTCCATTAGTTAAAAAGAAACTACATAAATCCTTGCAATCAGTCTTCTTTCCTGTTCCCCTCTTTCCCTGTTCCAGGTTCAGGAAATCACTAATTTATTTTCTGTCACCATGGTGTTAACTTATGTGAACATTTCACATAAACAGACTTATGTAATATATAATCTTTAGTGGCTGGCTTTGTTTACTTATCACAATGTTTTCAAAATGACCCTCGTCTTAGCATGGGTCAGTACTTCATTCCTGCTTGTGACCAAATAAACTTCCGGTGTTTGGACATGATGCCTTTCATTGATTCATTCCTCAATTGATGGACCTTTGTGCTGTTTCTGTGTGAACAATGCTATTGTGTACATTTGATTACACATTTTTGTTTGAATATCCATCTTCTATTTTGGGTATATAAATAGAAATAGAATTGTTGAGTTTTGTGGGGATTCCATGTTTAATTTATTGAGGAACCTATACACTTTTCCAACAGCATCTGTCATTTCATATTCCCATAAGCAATGCATAAATATTCCAGTTTCTCCCCATCCTTACCAACATTTTATGTTTCTTTAAAGTAGGCCTTGCTCAGCTTTAATAATAAAATAACAACAACAATAAACATTTGTGGTGTGTCAGGCACACTTCTAAGAAGTTACATACATGAAATTGTTTAGTCTTCGTAAAAACCGTGTAACAAGGTACTTCACGCTCCAGATGAGGAAAACAAGGCACAGAGAGGATAAGCAAATTGCCTGAGACCGGATAACTGAAAAGGTCAGAGACAAGAGCTGAACCTGGCAGCCTTAATTCCAAAGTTTTTGTCCTTGATACACTCTCTAATGATAATAGCTCACATTCTAAGTGCTTTACACTCATTTTCTCATTGCGTCTTACAAAGAAATGCCAGTGAATTAGATGTCATTTTATCACCTTTTTATAAATGAAGTGAATAAGTCATAGAAAGGCTGTCACTTACTCAGTATCACACGGCTTTTATTTGTGAAGCTAAAATACAAATCAAGGAAAGCTTGCTTAGTCCTTCTGATCTTTGGAACTGAGCTCAAGTTCAAGTTTCTTCGATAGTAAAAGTGGAAGGGAAAAAATATTACTCATAAGAAGTCAGTAGTTAGACAGAAAACAGGGTCACTTTACATGGGTGATACCTACTTGGAAACATTTACAAATAAATAATGAGTAAAAATTACATGAGAGGTTCAGGAGCGACTGGGACCCATAGGGGATGTTTTGGTAAATACTAGCAACTCTATGCAAATAAAAATGTATTTTTGTTAGACTGTCACCAACATTTAACATGGTGGCAGAGGAGAAGCATTTATTTTTATTTATCTCTCCCTTTGTAAATTTGGTGCATATGTGTGATACTCAACAGTTACATTGAGCTTGAGAATTTTGTGCACATACATGTCACACCAACTTCATTTTCTCTTCCTCTCCCCCTTTTTGCCCTGTCGTCTCCTCTCTCATCCCTGATTTTCATCATCTCACCACTTTGACTCCATTATTTATTTCTACTCTGGTTTCTTATGTTAGTGAAACTGTGTGATATTTAACAGGTTTCTCTTTACAATAGTTTTCAGTTACTCTTTGGCTTCAAAACATTAAATTTTACATTTGGCATTTTTTCTTTCCAGGTCAAGAAATTAGTGACACTGTCTGGATAAGGTACCTACTTTGATGAATGAAAGATGACAAGTGTCTGAGTGAGAACAAATGTAGAAAATATGAGGAAATAACTTTAATACAGAATGTGGGTTAAAACTTAAAAGCTTCAAGTCAGTTGTTTCATGAGATTTACTAAAGTGATAGTGGTGATTAAGATTATAGGCTGCAATTTCTCTGAGTTTCATTCTTGACCCAGCTACTTGCTAGTTGTATATCTTTAATTAGTTCTTTAACATATCTTTGCCTCAGCTTCCTCATTTGTAAAAATTGACGTCATATTCTCTATCACATAGAATAGTGGTGGGCATTATGTGGGATAATATGTAAGTTTCAAAGACTGTTTGGCATATAACATGGTATCAGTAAGTGGTTACTGTTCATATAATTGCAGCAATAATCATAGTAATTATTGTGTGATAAAACCAAATGTTGCCACAGAAGAGGAAATATAAATTTTAAAATGTACATACCCTTTGATGTTGCACTTTCACTTTTGCATAATTACCTTAAATTATTATATACTTATGTACAAGTATGTTCACTGTATCTATGTTTATATGGGGAAAATGGAAATAATCCAAACCATTCATTGAAAATGTAGACTTACAGGTCTTGACAAAGAAGAATCTTTACCATATATAGAGTACATATACTTGTAGAAAGGACCAATGGAGAGATTATGTCAACTTTAAGCAATCAAGAACCACGCCTGGATTAGGGTTTAGGAATCATGCCTAGATTAGGCCATTAGGAACCAGCCTGGATTAAGCAGTTAGAAACCAGCCTGGATTAAAGTGTGAGTGATTTGTGGCCCAGCAAATGAGGGAAGAACACCCACTTGGATGTGGGAGGCCCAGCTGGGAACTGGAACCATATAAAAGGAAGGAAGAAGACTGATAGCTTTTTCCTCTGGGAAAGCTCTCACCTCCTCAATTGTCTACAGATGCTGACTTGCTACATGCTGCAGATCTTCATCACAAATTCATTGCAGTCTTGACTTGCACCTGTCTACCTGTCACTGATCTTCAGTCTTCAATCTTCCGTCTCCTGTCTTCGCCATTGTTCTTCGAACAACCAAGATCCACAGCAGACTCTCACCATCCTTCCTGCAGCACTGGAAATCTGCTCTACTTCACTGAGCAGCCATCGGACCCTCCAGCTCTCACGTGCACAGGCCACCATCTTGGACTATCTGTCCTCAGACTTGTGAACCTTCCAAATAGATCCTTTTTATTATAACTTCTATCAATTCTGGTTTTTTTGATAAGAACTCAAACTAATTCAGTCTGGTACATACTAGCATAAATTATTTGAGTTTTTGACGTATTTATATTATACTGAGTTTTTCTCTATGAGCAGACCTAATCTGAGTATTTTTAAACAGATATTTTAAAAATGAGAGCCCCCAGTGATTGATTCGTCTCACCTGGCAGATAACTTGTACACTAATAGATACAGCACAGAGTGGAGACAAGGTACCTTATATTCACTACAACCATCTGGGGACAGAATCTTAATTGGAACATCCATGTCTGCTTTCTGTGGCCCATTGCTGTGTCAGTTCTACCTATGATCTGTTATAGGTTTGCAAACATTAAAGGCCTGTCTGTCTGCTAGGTGCTATTGGGTTGAAAAATGGAATATTATCAGCATGAAACAGGGAGGAAGATGGAACATTTGCCTTTGTTCTGTCTGTGGCACTCTTCTCGTTACTGCAACTCAAGACTGCTTTGACTACAGTTCCCTTGTGGTTTGGTAATTTCCATGGCTTTTTTTTTTTAAATGGGGAAAACATTTTGAGCAGCATTTTCTTTCGTGAGAGGCACTCCTTATGAAAGAAATGTTGGATAACCAGATCACATGCCATGGGATATGTGTGGGCTTAGAATCACAAAATTTTCTAGTGAGAGATGCCTCGAGGGCTTGCCAATCTAATCCTGCCTGCAACCATGATGGTTCATGCTGACCTTTTGATAAACAAAAAAGTCACAACTCTTTGTTCTTCGTATTGGGAAAATCATCTTTCTTTTTCCCTCTTTTTCTTTACATTTCTTTAAATTTGTAAATAAGTTAAAAGCTAGAATTCTTGTCTTTGAAATATTAAAAGAATTCTGTCTGTTTTAAATGATTTTAATTTTTATATTTTTTCCTACCAAGGTGGGTGCCCATAAAGTCCTCACAGAGGGAAAAAGTCCTTAGTCTAAACCCCTCTTTCACTCATAGTCATTCATAGTTATTCATAATTATTAATTATTGAGCCACTACTGTGTTCCAAGGAACATACAACTGCATGTTATGTGCTCTCTTGTGAAAAGAGAAACTTCACAGATCTAATAAATAATTCCGTGGTTAAGTGAGAATTTGTTCATTCAACCTTTGATTGGACAAGTATTTTTTGAATAGGTAAATGTCACAGGTAATGGTTTGGATTCTACAGGAAACAGTAGTGAGTAGGAGCTTACATTTTAGTGAGGATAGAGGAGATAAATACATAACTTGAAATCAGGCAGTGATAAATGCTATGAAGAAAACAAAGTAGGATAAAGGAGTGCTGATTGAGGAGGTGGTATTTGGGCAAATAGCTGAATGGAAGAGACTAGAGCATGATAAGAGACAACCCTGGACCTGAAATGCACAGGAAACATAGTGCATCAATGCACATAAATGAAATAGTCCTCTACTGTCTATTTCCACAATTTGTAGTGGCTCTGGACAGAAAATCTCCCCTAAAGGCTGGAGGAATGAGTCAGTGCTTAAAGTGCTTGCTTAGCAAGCGCTAAGTCAAGGCCTAAGTACTTGAGTTTGATTCCCCAGCACCACATAAGCCAGGTGTGGTGGCACACACCTGTAATCACAGAACTGGAACTGGCAGTGAGTCCAAGGCCAGCCTGGCTCCATAGCGAGTTCAGGACCAGCCTGGGCTGCTGAGCAAGACTCTGTCTCAAAAAAAAAAAAAAGAAGAAAGAAAAGAAAAGGAAAGGAAAGGAAAGGAAAGGAAAGGAAAGGAAAGGAAAGGAAATCTCTCCTGACTTCAAGAGAGGTAAGTAGGATCTGACAAGCATTGAGAAGCATTTCATGGTCCAAGTCAGAAACCAGGACACATAACATTACTGTGCATATCGTAAGTGAACATCTCAGAATGCCCATGTCAGCAGTTAGACCTCTCAAGTTCATAGAGTTACAGGCTCTTTGTTTCTGTGATGCTTGAGTTATCAGCCCCTCATAGCCCTCTCGCTGTGTCCCTTATGATCCTCAATACCACCTGGTATTGTGACTGAAGGGTCTGGAGGAGCTCTAGTTTCACAGAGCAAAGTTTTAAATCAATGAGACTAGATGTTTTAAAAGCCTACCACAGCAGAAAGTCATTTCTGCTTTTAGGAATGAGGTCCATACAAATGGTGGGGGTACGGGGCCATCAAAGGAAGAGAAATCAAGTAAAACCAGATAAGTTGAAGGGAAGATACTATCAACAGAGAGTCAACTGAGCAAATAGTGATGTGGTTATGTTTATGATCTTATGTTATTCCTTTTGATATCCTTTCTGTTTCCAGTGTCCCTGATTGGTCTTACATGCTGATACTGAGTTCACTTTGAATGAAGTCCACTATTCTCACAAGAAAAGGTAGTATATAACATCTCAAAGCATGAGGCTGTAAACTGAGTATCTTAGAACCACAGGGGTGTTTCAGGGACTCCTATGTGAGATGAGTGGGATGATTGAGCAAATGGGATTCAGGTTTCTCAGCCCTATTACGTTTGTATCTGTTAAACATATTACCTGCTATAAAATGGTCCAGCTTCAAAAAACAAAACAAAACAAACAAAACCCCACCAAAGTAGAAGTAAAACTGTTATCCAAAGTTCTTACCTTTTCTGGGAGGCAATGGACCCCAAAAGCCAAGAGTTCTGATACAAGACGAGATAGTTTGTGTTCCATCTCAGCTTCACTGCAGCAGCGACCTTGGTTGAATTATTGAAATTCCTCTAAGTTTGATTGCTAGACATTCTGCTTCCTCATAAAAGTAAAATTTGGTGGTAACAATTGAAGGGATTTATATATTGCCCACCTAAAAAAGAGGACACGGTAAATGTTGGCTATTATTTGCTACATAGTCCAAGGTACTCTAGCACCTTGGTTTTCAAAGTATGCTCCATGGACCAGCTGCTCGGATGTCCTCTGGGAGCTCATTATCATTGCAGAATCTCAAGTCCCAACTCAGACCTCCTTAGAACCTGCACTTAACAAAGCCAGCAAGTGATTCTGTTGTATATTGATAGTTTTAGAAGCACTGGACTAAAGAGCCCTCAAGACCAAATAAATAATTTCTTGAATGATGCTCCTCAGGGTGATATGGGGGGGGGGTGTACAGGGGGAGAGGCATTAAAAATCTTTCCTGGCACCCTTCAAGTCACACCATGTACATTTTTTTTTTTATTTCTCAACCACTTAGGTTTATTCTGTAAGCAAAGGGTCTGAGGTGCTGCTAGAGAACATGGTCATCTTTCAAGCACAGTTTAAACATTTTCCCCTCAGCAGCCTTTCCTGAGACGTTTCTTTCACCCCCACATATTCATAGAACTGAAGACTTCTCCCTTTGTCTTTCTCATGCGGTGCTCTGCTTCTATAACAATGCCAAAGCACATACCTCACGACTGAACTGGTTTCTATTACAATACCAGAACACATACAATAGGATTGAAATGTATAGATAGTACCTCAGATGTGCAAAAATGCTCTGTAGACTCAAGCTGAATGATTCAAGAAATTTCATCCCTGCTGGCCAGGGAAAGAGACTACAAACATACAGATTCACTGTGCCACTTAAAAGAATCTACCTCTTCTGTAAATGTTGAGTCGTGTATATTTGGACTTCACTCCCTTTCCTCTTATAAAACACTGTGTGTAGAGGCAGTGGTGTTGGAGAAGCTGCACCTTGGCTCCATGCTCATTCGTGTGGGTATGCACTGTTCTCTGTTGTGTAGTGGCTAGTCTGAAACTACCTCGAGATCCTGTGAGGAGCGATATGCAAGCTGTTTCTTCTGTTCTTTTAGGAACGTCATTGGTTGCATTTGTCAGCATCCGTAGTCTTAGCTTATTGTTTCTGATTGCACAACCATATGACTTTGCAACCTCTTTGTTCCCCACACAGGCTTTTTGTGGCTCACTGGTATTCTTGATTTTGAGTTCTGGATTTCTTGCATGCCAGACCCAGGCGATAAGGAAACAGAAGTACTCCATCAGGTGCATGTCTCCTTCCACTGTTACTGTTCTATCTAGATGCTAAGTGGCTATAATGCCAGGTCTTCTCCAAAAGGGTTTGCATTTTCCTAGTCTGTTCCAGGTGAGGCATTTGCCTCAGTACTTATATGATTTTTAAAATCATGTGCCTCTGATATCTGGCCACACTTTCTTGCTTTTTTCCCCCAGTTGCACATGGTCAATCTCAGAAATGATCTTCACTCCTTAGGCAGCTGAGAACTTCCTTTATACCTTAGATTGAGTTCCTGTCACTAACAGCTTGTCATAAAACCCTATGCTTTTCTTTGAATATACACCCAGTCCACCATATTCAAGGGTCTTACAGATTCAACCAAATGCAGGTCAAAATATTCTAAGAAATTGCCTTTGTGCTGAACATGTACAGACTTTTTTCCTACTCATTGTAACATAAGCAATACAGTAGAAAAGATTTTATATATTTATATACTATAAATAATGTAGAGATGATATAAAGCAAAAGGAAGGGTGTGCATAGTTTGTGTGCAAATACTGTACCATTTTATATAAGGACTTGAACGTCTGTGGATTTTCGTATCCTTGGAGAAGGGTCTCTTGGAATTAGTTCCCTGTCATTAATAAGGTATTACTCTATAAAGGATATTTTGGTATTCAAAAATTCTTTTCTTCTTTGATAAAAATCTCACTTTTAAGCATACTGTCTAACAAGGGCTATTAAAATTTTGTGAAATAATAACCACATTTGTCAAGAGATACCCATAAACCTCTTCTCCAAAAGAATGGACAAAATAAGGTACTTAGGGTTGTAAAAGAATGCAATTATGCTGAAATTATGCTGGAATGGTTATCAAAGTATAGAACAAAAGCATGATAGTGTAACAACCATGTTGCATTAGTGTTTCATTAGTGGCTAAATATTAATCAAGAAAATCTAGTAACTACCATGATTCTGGAATAGTGATGAGGGTAAATATTTTGAGATGCCTATTGGTGACAAGGGCAACAGTATACGTACAGCTGTACTGTGGCTTGTTGTTTACATTCATGAATATAAAAGCTAATTATTGGTGAAACATTAATGAAACTTAAGATGCATTTTATCCTTTTGTATTTTGGTTAGTTTTGGATTCCATGTTTAAAAATAGCTCATTGATAGACTAAAAACAAAATTGAATTTGACAGCTAAAGCTAAACAATGACTTAGTACCCATCCTCTCCTGAAAAGTAGAAACCAATAAAATCAGTGACACTTGTGACATGAAGACATCCAAGGAATGAAATACAGGTCAGCTAATATAGTATTATAGTATTTTTCAATATTGCTTTGTTTTTATGTCTGTCTCTTGTATTAGGCCTTAAGCCCCTTGAAAGCAGACTGTTCTTGACAGTTTTATCTCCAAGGAGCTACTCTGACACATGGCATAAACTTGATAACTGGAAAAAAATGAATAAGAAAATAAATATGCACTTCCTGTAAATCTGCGGAACTGGGTTACCTGTTTAGCCATTCACCATTCAGGTCCTCTTTATACTCCATATATTGCAAGCTCCCCGTCAAAGACGTGGCCACTCATCTCAGCTGCAGTGCATTCCAGCCTTCTGCTTCGAGCTCCTCTTCCAATCAGTGCACAAAACCAGGCACACGTGCATCACAGGAGGACAAACCTTGTAGGGAACAATCAGTGCTATTCCACATTCATGGGATATGTGATGGTAATGCTCCTCCAGCATACCATACTTCAAGCCTACGGAAGGCACAGATGTTTCCTGTTCTTCCATCTTAAATCTTCTAGTTAAGGCTCCTTTGAATTGTGATCTGTACAGTGTTAAGTTCATGGAGAATCCCCAGAGGATAACATAAGATAGGTATGTCAGAGCTCTAGATTCCCTTCCTTACTTTATTCATAGTAGGTATGCTTTTTTTCTTTCATATACTGAGCTTCATTTTTAGAAAGTATGTCATAGCTAAGAAAAACTTAAAAGCAAAAGCCCTATTTGGAGAACCTATAAGCAATGTTTCTAAGCTCAAATTCTCAAATATCTCTTTTTTAGAATGGCAAAGAAAGAGTTTGTGTGTCAGGATTTAGTGCAAACCCAGAAAAGTTTCTTATTTTTGAAATATCCAGGGAAGGAGATTCTAGAAGATAAAGTCCCCATCCATCTGGATGAGTGAACACCTGTACCTTTGTGCCATTAATAATGGGAGGGGTTGCTAAAGGAAGAAAAGCTGTGTGTCCTCTGTCCTTAGTTGTGGGCCCCAGCCACAGGAATGAGAGGAAAGAGATGTGGATTTTTGCAGGGAATGGAATTTCCTGAGTGTTTATACCACAAACGCCAAGCCGATGGCTTTTCCCTAGAACCCTACTTCCTTTCTCTGCCTAATAAATGAGATGGCAGAGAGAATCTGGAATGCAACCTCTCCGTGGCCAAATGTGATTAATTCCACTGATGGCTGAAAATCAAGACCAAAACCTTTAATACAGAATCGTGCCCTTTTAGATTGCCTTGTTTAGCTTGGGAGTGCAAATTGCATTAGAAAAAAAATATGGGACCTGTAGAAACTGTGTTTGGAAACATATGAGGCATATGGTAGGAAAACATTTCTCCCAAAGCTGCCTTCTCCAAGGATTGCATTACTTTGTTTGCTCTTACAGACAACTATGGGAACAAAGAATTTAAATCTGATTGGCTAATCAACAACCTTCCTTCCATTGCCACCCTACACCAACCCTTGGTAAAATTCAGAGAATAATGGTGGCCTAGTCTGAAGAGAAAGGGATAAGATAATGGGACCATAATAGAGGTGAAGTCTCTGACTTGTGCATCGTGTGTGTTACAGTTTGAATATGGAATATACTCTATGAGCCTCTTGTATTTGGAAGGTGGTGGATCAGAAGGTTAATTGTATCAACTGATTACTCCATCAATTTCCTTTGCTGCTAAACAATGGAGCCTGGTAAGAAGGAGTGGATCACTGGGGCATGGCATGGAAGGGTGTACCTCCATCCATAGCTTTGTCCTTTGCTCTGTTTTTTTCCCTGCTTTCCATGGAATTAATAGCTTCTCCTCAATTAGGCCCTCAGCCATGGCCTTCCACCATTGCCAACTGCCCATGAATGGACTGAGACCTTCTGAAACTTGAGTTAAAATAATACCTCCTCCTTTAAATTCTGGATGTCTGTTATTGTGTCCAGAAAATTAAGACATGACATAACAATTAATTTTTCTGTTTAATTTATTTATTCAACAACTTTCTGAACATCAACCATGTGTTAGTCCTTGTGCAAAGTGCAAGAAACACACAATGCACACACAGTTCCTGGAGAAAGGACAAGTTACCATGGCTCTGAAATTTGTAGTTTCTTCATTTATACAATGAGATTAATATGGGTAGTTAAAGCACAGGCATGATTGATTGGGACATTTTTAAAATTTTATTTTAAGAACAGGCTTTTGTTTTTTTAAATTTACTTGCTTGAAACAAAATTAACATAACAGACAAAGATATGAGTATAAAAGAATGAGGCAGGAGAGATTCAGAGATTGTTATTGTGGCAGTGGATTTTATCCATAAGATTTTATCCTTAGGTTTCATCCTATACCTTTGGTCAGACTTTGCCCAAGGAATTATTGCCCCAATTTGTTAAGGGTCCTCAGTTTTACAACTCTACTTGCCTTGTGCACAGGCAAGTTTCCAGACCAGTCAGAGGTTTGTTTCCTGCTTGACTTTGTGTCTTCAGGAGAAATATGTATATGTAAAAATTAAAATTTTGGTGTACTGAAGCTGCAACACTAGTGGTATTGTTTCTAGGATAAAAGATTCCTCAACCCTAAAGCCTCTGGTCCCTGGTTTAGTCAAAGCTTTTCCACTTGATGTCCCTAATTCAGAGCACCTTTCTGTTGGGTGTAAGTTAGGAAATATGAAAGCTGACTTAGGTGGTTTTATGCCTTTGGTGGTTTATTTCTATCCTACAGAAGAAAAACACCAATGTGCTATGCTTAAATTTAAGGCTTGATGTAATTTTTATAAATATACAGAAGTTTGGTAACAAAAATTGAGCTGTAATGAACTACAACTATTTTGAATATGTTTGATTTTTATGTTTGAAGATAAGTAGAACTTCTATCTTTGTGGAATTTATATGTGAACACATTAAATAGATTATGGAGTTATGTAAAGGTGCCTATGGAGCTATAGTCTTTGATATGATTTTTTGAGGTCTTGCTCTGTAGTCCAGAGTGATTCTTGACTTACCATATAGCCCAGACTATCCTTGAACTCATGGCAATCCTACTGTCTCAGCCCTCAGAGTACTGGGATTACAGGTGTGTGCCACCATGCCCAGTTAATCTTTATGCAGTGCTGTGGAATAAAACTCAGGGCCTGTGAATGCTAGGAAAGCATTTTAGCCACTGAGCCACACCTCCAGCCCTTTGACATAATTTCATAACCTATTTAAAATGCCATGAAATATGACTAAAGAGAAATGCTAGTCAGCTTGGTGGAAAGCCCAACCTAAACGCTAGAGGAAAGTGATTAAGGTCACTGGTTCTGGAGTCTGAGTGGTTGGCTTCTCAATCCCAATTGGGACATTGCCTCTCTGTGAGACTTTCGACAATTTAGCCTATTAGGTTTTATAAGACATGAGTGAGGTATGTCAAAGCTGAGCCTGGATAGGGACCCAGGACCAGGCAGGGTGAGCAACAAATGTGACTGATGTGCTCCAGCAGTGCAGAATGATACTGGAGCAGTGACACAGTAGACTCACTCATCCCCCATTCTGCAAAGATCTATAAACATGGGGTGCCTCGCCTTTTGCATGCTCTCCAAACACCACAAATCTCAGTGCCCTGGGGGAATCCATTCCACTGACCACCAAAAGCTGGTGAGCTTGGTACCATGTAAGCTTCCTCCCACTGATTCCCAAGTGCTTCTGAATTTCAAGCAGAAAGATCCTCCTCTGCCAAACCCTAAGCATCATTGCATGTGTGGACTGAATAGAGACTCCTTGAGAGATAAGGACAGAGCTTGGTGCAGGTGAAAAGCCAAAGTGAACAACAAAGTCAGCAGGATATTGCACAGCATGCTCACACAGAAGAGCGTATACAGAGCAGATGTAAGAAGTTGCAGGGACTATCTCAGAAGGGATGGGACAGAGATCAAGGAAGCCTCTCCGGAGACCAGTAGAAGACAAAATGCTTGACGGGTTCTGCTGTGCCCTCACCTACTTCAATAAAATTGAAAGTCCAATCAAAAGGCCGAGACAAAACTAAAAGCTAATCATGTCCACATGAAAGCATCTGAAACCTGGGAGACCTCTGCCTACTGAGAGAAAGAGAGGCAAGCTCAGCGGTTGGCTTTGATTCTCAAATCCCTCCAATCACTGGTAGACAAGAGAAAAAAAAAACAATTCAAGTGCCTCTTATTCACGGGTATAGAGAACTGGAACTTAATCCCACATAAGTACTACAAGACAAGTTATCTCCCCTTTTGAACCAAGGGGAAGAGCACACTGGTCAAATTCAGATTAAAATATAAAAAGATGGAGAGGACTCTCACATTCGTACCCGTTTCTGTGGTATTTATTTTTCTTTTGTTTGATATATATGTTAGGTGTTTGTATATGTGAAATGGAGAAGTAGTGCTTTAGTTTAGATAGTGTCTTTCATGGTCACGTCAGGTCACTTCCCACCAAAAATTGCACATGCAAAAATACAATCCTCATATAATAGTAGAACAGAGATAAGCCTGGGAGGAAGGGTAGAACCAGCACACACCCCTCCACATCCAGCCCCAAACATCCGCCCCTTCCATCCATGCCTCAGCTCCCAAGAGTGCACAGCATCCATAGATACATCAGGTTTTTGGGGGACACTCCAGATCCAATCACAACAAGCACTAAAAGAAAACACTTGGCAACCTAATTAGTACATCCTGAAAAAGTATCCTTTAAATTTAACAGAGAAATAAAAACTTTCCATGAGAAAAAGAATCTGAAGAAATATATTACCATCACACCACCACACCACCTCTGCAAAAAGTAGTCAAGAAAGTAGGTAGAGACAGTGAGGCCATGAGCAAGCCTAAAGGAAAGAATACATCTAACAGAGAATTATTAAACAAAATAAAGTAAGGAAAACAAGCCAGAAAAAAGTATGCAATGATAGAATTTAGCAAATACCTACCAAAAATAACACTCACTGGAAATAGCTTTATCTTCCCAATCAAAATGCATAGAATGGCAGACTGGATTAAAAAATATGATATATGGCCAGAAAGAGACACCTCATCCACACACACACACAAAAAAACATGCAGACGGAAAGTGAAATAGTGGAAAGTGATACTCTGTGAAGACAGAGCATGGAAACAAGGATGAGTAGTTACCCTGTTTTTAGACTGGGTGGACCTCAAACAAAAACTACTAAGAAGAAACAAAGAAGGTCACTACATACGGATAGTGAATAATTCAACAGAAAGAGGTGACAATTACATATAAACCGAATATCAGTACATGCAATTTCATAAAATAAAAACTTCTGGGCATAAAAGCACATACGGACATCAATACAATCATAATGGAAAAAAATCAATATACCAGTCACAAGTAGACACGTCAACCAGACAAAAAATCAACAAAGAAATGTCAGAGCTGAGCCACACCATCAAACAAGTGTTCTTTTCTACAGAATGTTTCATCCAACAACAACAGAATATACATTTTTCTGAGCAGCACATGAAACTTTGTCCAAATAGACCATATTTTAGGCAATAAAACGTACTTAAAAACACAAAAGAATTCAAATAATCTCTTGCATTCTACTGGATCATAGTAAAATAAAACTAGAAATCAGCAGCAAAAGCAACTACAAAAACTATGCAAACACATAGAGATTAACTAATATATTCTTCAATAGTCAATGAATAGCAGAATAATTTAGAGAAGAAATGAGAAGTCTTCTTGAATCAAATGATAATGGCAACATAGAAATACTTATGAGACATAATAAAAGCAGTTCTAAGAGGAGTATAGTTGCAAATGCCCTTGTTAAAAATAAAGTGATCCCAAATAAAATGAGCTAGTGGCGCATCTCAAAGACATGGAAGCACAAGAGCAATCCAAATTCAAAACTTGAAAACGAAAGAAAATACAAAGATTGGAATGGAAATTAACAGAATTGAAACTAAAGAAACAACGCAAAGGATCAATGAAACAAAATTGGTTCTTTGAAAAAATAAAAAAGATTGACTAATGCTTTACCGAACTTACCAAAAGATGAATAGATATATACTGATGCAATTAAAGTGAAAAAGGTAAAATTACAATGGTTAACACTGAAATCTAGAGGATTATAAGAAATGATTTCAAAAACGTTCATTTCCATAAGCTGAACACTCTGGAAGAAATGTAAATGGATACATTCCTAGACAAAAATGATTTACCAAAAATGAAAGAAAATGCCAGGACCTGATGTATTCATCACTGCATTTTTACAAGAACTCCAGGGTAGAAGTCACGCCAATACTTCTCAAATTCTTCGATGAAATTGAAAGGGAAAAATACTGCCAACTTATTCATAGAAGCTAGCATAACTCAGATACCCAAACTGGACAAGGATATACACAAAGACACATAGACACACAGACACAGACGCAGACACACACACACACACACACACACACACACACACACACACACACACACACAGAACAAGAACTATAATTTCCAATTTTCAGTTTCTCTAATAAGCATAGATGCAAAAAATCACATGATCATCTCAATTGGTACATAACAATTCTTCGACAAAGCTTGACATTTTTTCATAAGTTATAGAAGAACTTCAACTCAAACTGATAAAAGTCATTTATGAGAAACCCACCACCAATATATACTAAATAATGAAACACTAAAAACATTGTTTCTAAAATCAGGAACAAGAAAAAGGTGTCCAGTCTCAACACTTCCAGTCAATACAGCACTCAAAATTTAGCCCAGGCAATCAGGTAAGAGAAATAAATAAACAAATACAAACAGAAATAGAAAAAGTCAAAATACCCTTATTCACAGATGACAAGATCCTTCATGTACAAGAGACAAAAATATAAACTCCACCAGAAGACTTTTAGAAACAGTTAAAATTCAGAAAACTGGCAGAATATCAGAGCAATATATACGAATCAATAGCATTCATGTATAACAACAATGAACACACTGATAAGGGAATCAGTAAACTAATTCTGTTCATGGTAGCTGGAAAAAAAATCTAGAAATTAGACTAACCAAGGTAACAGTAAAAATCTTCTGTCACAAAACTACAGTTCTATTTTTAAAAAAGACTGAAGAAAACATTAGAAAATGGTAAGGTGTCCTCTGTTTCTGGACAAGCAGAATTAATATTGTCAAAATAACCACATTGCCAAAAATGATATATAGATTTAATGCAATTCCAATCGAAATGTCAACTAGATTCTTCACAGAACTAGAAAAAAATTGTAAAATTTATGTGGAAACAGACAAGATCCAGAATATCAAAACTACCCTCAAAAATAACAAAGCAGGAGGTATTACAATCCCACATTTCAAGTTACACTATGTAGCTATGATAACAGACAAACATGGCATTGGCACAAAGAAACAGAATTGTGGAATTATAAACAACTGTATGCACCTGCAGGTATATTATTCATTATAAAAGAACTAAAAATGTATGCTGGAGAAAATATAGCTGTGTTAACATTCAGAAGAATGCATCTAGACTCTTATCTCTCACATTGCACAAAAATCAATTCAAAATGGAGCAAAGTGAATCTGATGAAAAAGATAAAAAATTAAACCCTTGAGTAACAGGCATAGGTAGATTTTTGAAACAAAACTCCATTTGATGAAAAAATAATACCAGGAACCAACAAATGGGATTATATTAATTTAAAAAGCTTCTGCACAAAAAAGGGAAAATAACCAACAGATTGAAGAGACAACTTACAACATGGAAATAAACATTTGCCTGCTACTGTCCAGACAGAGGACATTATTCAAGACTATATAAAGAATTGAAAACAGATTCTTCCAAAATAAAAAAAAAAACAATAAAAAAGGGCTATTGGAATGAATAGACACTTATCAAAAGAAGAATTACAATGCCTTATAGGTACACAAAAAATGTTCCACATTTTTTGGCCGTTAGAGAAATGCAAAGTAAATCAAGAAGGTTTTATCTTATACCAGAAAAAAAAATGGTTACCTTCAAGAACTCAAAAACAATAAAGGTTGACAAGTTTGTGGAGTAAAAAGAATGCCTTTACATTTCTAGTGGGAATGTAAACTAGCAGACTCACTATGGAAATCGTTATGGGGATTCCTCAAAAAACTAAAAACAAAAATACCAGTTAACCCAACTCTATCTCTTCTGGGAATCTTATGAAAAGCATTCAAGTCATTATATTTTAGTGCCTCATGAATATTTATGTTTATGATAGCATAATTCATAATACCTGAATTATGTGCCCATCAAGAGATGAATAAATAAAGAAATGGTGGTATGTATACACAATGGAATACTGCCAGATATCAAGAAGAATAAATTTGAGCCATTTGTAAAGTAGCTTTTTATGCCCTTTTCAAAAAGTGTCTCTATAGGTTTTGGAGATATACTCTATTTCACTCATAAGTCTCCTTGTTTCTTACTTTTGTTTCTATGGCTTAAGTGCATTCACTTTCTTCTGACTGAGATAAGAGTCTGTCTTGCTTTTCTCTTTCCTATGCATATTCTTCTATTTTCTATCACATATCCACAACTAACTAACTCTCTCCCCATCCCCATCATTCATTAATGGTATTGTTAAATATTGATAATTTATAGCCATATGTCTTGGCCTGCCAGGAATCAATAATTTTCTACTATTTAATTAGACATAGGTCATTAAAGCAATTTTTCTATATTGTTAGCACTTTTTGAAAAGGGCATAAAGAGCTACTAGAGAGAGAAATAAATGAAAAACTAACAGTGACAACATCAAGAAAAAAGAAAAAATACCTCACAAACCAATAGCAAAAAAAGTACAAAGTTCAATATACCTACAAAGAATCAAGTTAGATGCATTAAGTTAGCCTTAAGTCCAAAATTTTTCCCAGTGTTATTTGAATGGGAACTCTCCATATCCAAGACCTTCAGTCTCACTAACCAAGAGGGAGAGTGGGACCTGCTCCCTCTATTTCTGCGTCTCAGTTTGCAAAGACGTACCGGTACAAAGTATCTCTCACAGCTCCTGTGAAGTTGGGATAAGCAAAAAGATTGCTGGATTCTACCTTGGCAGCAGGCCCAATGGCCCTGTGTCCAAAGATGCTTCC
Source organism: Ctenodactylus gundi (assembly GCA_004027205.1). Taxonomy (NCBI): domain Eukaryota; kingdom Metazoa; phylum Chordata; class Mammalia; order Rodentia; family Ctenodactylidae; genus Ctenodactylus; species Ctenodactylus gundi. Next base: position 3,526 of record PVKB01006417.1, on the reverse strand, counting down.
ACTCTCCTTCCCCTGTGCAAACCACAACTGGGTGAGCTGCTTCTTCTACCATCTGTGTTATGGGAGTGAGGGGATGAGACCTCTGTATTCTGAGACCTGTTCTTATTGGGCTCAAAGCTTCCAGAGCCACAGTCTCCCCCCCCCCCCCCCCCCCACAGCTGGCATTCTTCTTTGCATATTGTTGGCAAGAAGTGTCCCCGATTTCCCTGCAGTGTGACTTATGATGGAAAGTCTATTTTCCGGGAGAGCTCACACTGTCCTTCCCAATTGCCTCTCTGGACCTGCCTAGAAGGCCGGCTGGCTGTAACTCTGGCATTGTCCTTTCAGTCCAGTCTTTAAGCTCTGAGGTTTTGCAGTCACAGGAGCTTTCCTGTTTCCACAACCAAATGACTCAGCATTTGGCACACCATGGCCAGGGGACATTTTTTTTCTGTCATACACAGGCATAAGATTGTCTGGCACCTTGTAAGCGCTAATCTTAGTTGAAATTCTTCCGTGGCACTTGTTGCTGGCAATCCCAGGAGTGACTGGGCACACCTGCTCACTGTGGCCCCAGACCCTACTTGCATTGCCTGGCCCAAGGCTTTTCTCTTATCTAGGCAATCATGTTTACCTGGCTGGTGATCTTTACCACTTTTCTACAGGTCCTCTGGTTATCATTCAGATAGAGTTATTCCTCTGTTTTCCTAAGCTAAGCTGTTAAGAAATTTATTATATATTATATTATATATATTATATTAATATATAATACATATATAGATGGAGTATAATACCACCATAAATGAGTAAAATCTTACCATTTTTGACAACATGTGGATGGAAACTAAGATTATACTAAGTTAAATAAGCCAGGCACAGAAATGCAAATTCTGAGGGATCTTATTTATATATGAAATTTTAAAAAGGCAATCTCATAGAAATAGTAGTAGAAAGGCAGAGACCAAGGAGTAGGGAGCAGGGAAAGGAGAAATGTTAACCAAAGAACACAAAGCTTTAGTTAGATTGGAAGAATAAGCTTTCATGATCTGTGGACTTTTTCTTTCTTTGTGTCATATATAGCCAATGTAGTAGCAAAGTAAATCGGCTCTACTTTCCATGTACATCAGAATTTGACTGTTTCTCATTTCTCTACTATGACCTCCCTGGTTTAAATCATCATGATTTCTTGCCTGAGTTACTATAATCCTCTCCAAATCAACATTCCACATCCATACAATCTACCCTCCAGGTAACAGTCAGAACACCAATGCCATTTTGAAACATAAGTATCACTAGGTAACACCTCATTGGTAAGACTCCCATCTTACTCATAATACAGCTCAAATCTCTACCCTATAAAGCACTTCATTGTCACATTCATTAACTCAATTCCTACCTCTCCCCATCCATTACATTGTTTCAATCATACCGATCTCCTAGATATCCTCTCATCAGGCCAGTCTTTCTACCATGTCCTCTCTTCTGCCTGTAACAATTTTCCCATAGCTATTCACATGACTCCTTTCCCCACTGCCTTCAATTCTCTGCTTGAATATCACTTCACATAGTCTTCCTTGACTTATATAAACACATAACCCCACCACCACCACCAAGCCTAAAACCTTCTATTCATAGTTCTTTTTTTTATAGTATCTATCATCCTTTGGTGCAGTGTTTATTTAGTAAATGATGTATGATCTGTCATTCTCTATTAATATTGAAACTTAGGTTTGTTCGATTTGTTCATTGAACCAGCCTAGAACAGCTCCTGGCATGTGATAGGCATTTAAAAAATATTTGTTAAATGAGTTACTGGGAACCAGTTTCTAGTACAAGTGCTATGAGCTTTTAAAAATTGCAGGGAATAGTCACAAATATTGTTAACTATGCTTTTTTCCAAAACAGATACTTACCGTGCACGCCTCTTAAAGGAAACAAAGGACAGAATGTCAGGTTCTTTGAGCATAAGGTCTGATGGTCCTCAGACATTGGATATCTCAGGACAAATTGAACACTTTGTCTTGCTTTTCTTTAGGAATGACCAATTAACTCTTGGAATAGCCCTATCTTCCACTGTCTTCTTTCCTTTCCACTATCCTCTCCATGCAAAGAAGTTAATATTCATTTTTAAAATTTTGTACATTCTTTCTTATTCAGAAGATATAGAGAAGTTGTTTTGTTTCTATTTATTTTCTTTCTGCTTTGTTATTTCTTTTTTCTTTTCTTTCTTTTTTTCCTTTCCTTTCTGTTCTCTTTTTGCATAAGAATATATGCTATCTAAGGGGCAGCCGGGCAGCATTCTAGCTGCTGTGGTAGCGATGGCGGTGACATTTGCATGCAGGGGGCGCAGCTCATTAGGTACAAACCTCTTTTGCTTGCAACCTCATCCTTCAGTGCGCTGCTTTCCTTCCTCCAAAGCACAACTCTTTTTGTGCACCCCATGCCACAGTTGGTGGCCTGAATTTGAGGCCAGTATTGAGGTATGGAACCGTCTTAAGATAGCTCAGCGAGGCCGTAAACTCTTAATGATCCAATCTCTCAACAGCTCTTGGATGCTGGCACCAATCCAGCTCAAAGACCCTATTCTTTGGCTGGCAACTCCTTGGAGACAGTGGCTTCTTTGTTTTTCCTATCAGTTCACATAATTATGTTGCAGTAAGTGTATTCTTTCAGCAATCGTTTCCTTTAAAAGGGTCCTAGGGAAAAAAAGCAGGCAAAAGGAGAAGGGAATGTCCTTGTCACCTTGACAAGATACGGATGTGCACAACATGCTCAACTTCATTGTAAACCTTAAATTTTGCGCTTATACATATCAATAAAATGGGGAAAGAGAAGCAGGCAAGATGGACACAAAAGGTTGGCTTGCTCTTTTCTAGCTCCTAGATGGCTTTGCCTTCAGCAATGATTGATTGCAAATACAAGGGCTCTGCTGAAGAGATACCCTGGAGCCACTGGGTTTCTTGCTGCTTTCTTCTGGTAAGGGCTTCATCACCACTGGCTGATAATGTTGCTTAAGGAGACTCATGGCTTAGAACACTGGAACCAGAAAGGACGTCAAGTTGCTGTGTTGACGGTTTGGCTTTCAGACCAGGAAAAGTTTAGATGAGTAGAAATTGCTGCTAATCAGTGCTAGTAAAAGATCTTTTTAGCAATGATGATTGTGTAACATGTTCTCCTGGTGGAGAACTAACATGCTGTTTTACTTGAAGACCAAGACTTTTAAGATCATAGTTTTTCAGGGCCACTCTCTACTCTTCTCAAACCCTGTGTTAGGACACCTCCAACGTGGATTTGTCAAGGACTTGAAAGCTGCAGGATAACACTCATATCATGAAGTCAAAGTGTCATAGTGTGAGCGTCACCTAGCGGTAACAGTGGCACATTGTTCAAGATGGTGGATCTTTACATTTTCGCGCCGTACGCGATCAGGTGACCAGACAGGCAGAAAGGAGGGAGGAGGGATTAGGATGTGACGTTGTGATAAACGTGGCCCTGAGCCAATGCTTTAGATCTTCCCGGGAAGACTGTGAATCCCGCCAATGGGAAA